>JBBYHQ010020248.1:0-10116 GCA_038382645.1 Spergularia azorica | reverse complement strand
GAAGGTTTATGAGCAAGTTTTATCAGTAAACTTCTCCATGGTTTACTCTCACTATTCCTCCCCTCTAAAATTCTACAGTGACCATGCAGGCAGTAGACGAATGGATAGTCCTACCTAGTATTGCCTTAACATTCATACTATCCGATTTTACAATAGAAAGTTGTAACAAGGAGAACATAATTACAAAAAGAGTGGATATTCATGAAGGATTTAGCACCAACCTCCCTTGCCATGTAGCTGAATCCGGTCTCCCTTGTCATGTCGCTGGCTCTGGTCTACCTTGTCACGTCGTTGCCAAGGGCGCGGGCTCTGGTCTCCCTTGCCATGTCGCTGCCAAGGGTGCTGGCTCCGGTCTCCCTTGTCATGTCGCTGCCAAGGGCGCTGCCTCTGGTCTCCCTTGTCACGTCGCTGCCAAGGGCGCTGCCTCTATTCTCCCTTGCCATGTCGCTGCCAAGGGTGCTGGCTCCGATCTCCCTTGTCATGTCGCTGCCAAGGGTGCTGATTCCGATCTCCCTTGTCACGTCGCTGCCAAGGGCTCTGGTTCTGGTCTCCCTTGTCACGTCGCTGCCAAGGGCACTGGCTCCGATCTCCCTTGTCATGTCGCTGCCAAGGGTGCTCGTTCCGATCTCCCTTGTCACGTCGTTGCCAAGAATGCTGGCTCCGATCTCCCTTGTCACGTTGCTCCCAAGGGCGTTGGCTCTGGTGTCCCTTACCATATCACTGCCAAGGGCGCTGGCTCTGATCTCCCTTGCAAGTACGTCGCTAGTTCTGATCTCCCTTGTCACGTCGCTGCCAAGAGCGCTGGCTCCGATCTCCCTTGCCATGTCGCTGCTAAGGGCGCTGCCTTTGGTCTCCCTTGCCACGTCGCTGCCAAGGACGCAGACTTCGTTCTCCCTTGCCACGTGGCTGCCAAGGGCGCTGGCATAGATCTCCCTTGCCACGTCGCTAGCTTCGGTCTCCCTTGCCACGTAGCTGGTAAAGGTGTCGCTGGTTTCGATAGCGTAGCTAGTTGCAATTCCAACTGCGCCAATTGTATAGCTAATTGCGTGAGTTGTAAAGAGGGCAAGCTGGAAACTGCAAATTTTGAAGTGATCAAGTCTGCAAACTGTGCATGTGGACTGTGTAATTCGGCCATAGATGAAGAATCAGGGACGTCAATGGACATGCCAATTATGATCGAGCCCATTGCCGTTTGAGATGGAATAATGTGATTCAGTGCGCATGAAAGTCAGTCTTTCATGCTATATTTTGGTTATGTACATAAATAAGTCGGGTTGTAAGTCTCTGCTGTTTTATTTCAGTGGTGTTGTACTTATGCTTATCTCTTGTGTTCTGATAGTCTATGCCCAAAAGAATGGGGGATCCGAGAGCAGCATATTGCGTTATCCTATCATGTATGTTTCGATCTCGTTTCAAAGTTTGTGTTTATAAATAAAGTCATGTTTCTAAGTAAGTTCATTCTCTTCGATGTTTCGTCTCACCGTTGTTTGATAGTGTTCTTTAGTCTTTTGCTGGCAGAGGATATTAAAGCGAGACATCGAGCAGGTAAACTGGAAATTAACTTTACGTAGGAATGTTGGTAAAACTTAAAGAGTTTGATATGAAGCTTACTCAGTAACTGGAATCAAAAGCAATCAAATACTAATAAGTAGCGAATGCTGCAAATCTCCAAGCGTTAGGATATGCTCTCCTAGAGGCAATATCCTCTTTCCATGCTCGTTTGCGAAGCTAAGATGTTCGCAAGGATCAATGACAAGGCTAGTTTCTGTAGATCCCTGAGCTTTGGTTTGAATGCGGCTAAATCCAACAAGTTGTTTCCTTGGAGCACCTTCTATAGCTCTCAATGCTTCTGAGTATAGCATTACGACATAGCTCCCGTCTGTATGGCCGATATTCATCACAGAGATTCTTACATTGAATCTCAAAGTGTCGCAGGATAAATCATCTGTAGGAATATAATCAGTGCCAGCAGCTTCTTGGTAAAGTTTTCTCACATTTGCATCTGCCTTCACAAATTTCAGGAAATTTAATTTGCTTTACACAGACAAGAGCTTGTATGTGAAATTTGTGTAGCTTAAGCCATCTCCAAACTTATATACGGTATCTCCAGTATAAAACCGATGAGTCCTTCCAGGATAGAGCTTAGAAGGATCAGCTCGCATGTTCATGTTGTTCATTGGTATTTTGGTGAATGATTCTGGATACCAAGTGATTGGCAGTCTCCCACCTGTTATCAGGATCCGAAAGCAGTATTAGAACAATAATTTACGTCCCCTACATGCTGCAATGAATGTACTACTAATCCTTAATCTTAAGATGTACTCTTCCTGAGATGATAAGTAAAACAGTGGAAACAGAATGCTGAGGCATGTTCGCTTACTAACCTGGATTGTATTCTCCAAAAATGACTTCTGCAAGGGCTTTGCCACCAGCCTCACCCGGATAACCAACCCACAGGATGCTTGCAATTCGTGGGTCGTCTTTAGCAAAGGACACATCTAAAGGCCCACCACCAGTAAGGACTAATACTAAGGGTCTTTTGCTAGCAGCAGCTACCCGAGATACCAGGTCCATCTGTTTACCAGGAAGGAGAAGACTGACTCTATCTTTGTCTTCAGTCTCCTGGCTCAAGTCCAGCCCAACGACTAGGATCACATAATCAGATGCTTCTGCCGTGGAAATAGCTTCAGCAGACATCACATCGGACTCACAGGACACGTCAAGGCACCCACCAACATTACTCGTCTGCTTGATATACATTTGTAGACCCTCAACATAACTTGTTGCATTGCAGGGTATTCCTGAACCAAGTGAGAACTGATAAGTGATAAGCTATGTTGGACAATGGATAGTATATGAGCAATACACACATGTCATCCTAGATTTACAAGTGAAAGGCTGAGCTTGAAGAAGTTATCAAAACGAAAAAATTTCTTGGAAACTTACGATTATGTGACATAGTTCAACAAATTGATGTCATATATATAAACGCGTACAGAACTTTGGAACTACTTGACCAGGACATTAGATTCTTAATACCCCTTATAAATATATGATCAAATAATGCAAGGAAAGCTATTAGGTGATGTTTCACCCTAATTAACAACTTGGACATTTGAATTGGTGCTCGATCTTAAACTCTTTGTTTGCAGAAGAATTGTATGAAGAAACGGAATGTTACCTGTATATCCACCCCCGAATTGGCTTGAACTATTTGCACTAGGGCCAATGATAGCCAAAGAAGACACATCATCCTTGCTCAGAGGTAGGAAGTTCTTGTCATTCTTCAGAAGCACTATGCTCTGCTTAGCTCCTTCAAGTGTTAGCCTCTGGTGCTCTTTCGTACAGACATCTTTGCTTCCAAATCTTCCAAACATCCCTTTAGCAGGATCTCCATCAAATAGCCCAAGACGTAACAGAACAGGGAACAGGTTTTCAAGAGCTCGGTCTAATTCTTCCTCTTTGAGTTTTCCTTGTAAAATTGCAGATTTAGCATGACGAAGCATGTAAGTTCCACAATTGATGTCAACTCCTGCAGAAAGGAATAAACTTTATAAGGATGAGGAAACTGAACACTGGATGATTACGAAACAAAACACACAAATGAAAGAAATAGAAGCACATTTAACCTGCTTTGAGAGCATCCGCTACTGCCTCCTCTGGGGTATCGACATAATGCTGATACTCGTAGATCGTTGCCACTGCATCACAATCTGAGGTCACATATCTAGCATTTGGGAAGCAGCATAAAAGTCGCGTTTAGCATAAAGCTAGAACAGATTATCCTCAAATCACAAAACATAACCAAAATCCTTACCCCTTGAAACCCCACTCATTCCGAGCTTTCTGCAAAAGGTCACCTCTTGAACATGCAGGAACCCCGTTGACACTATTATAGGAACACATCAAACAGCTTGCTTTACCATGGTGAATGCAGCTCTTGAATGGGGGTTGATAAGCGTCCTCCATATCTTGTTGATTAACCTGCCAAAAGTTAGGAATGAATCCCCATCAAACCAATTTTCCATAGAAGCCAGTAGATACAAGTTCCTTAACAGATTAGCCAGTCCAAACTGAATGTATTACCAGCATCACCAACTTAGAGAAATACTTAATGAAATATTAATTCACCAATAAAAAGTTTATCCCTAACACTTTAATAGCTCTTACAAAACCTGCTATACCCGCAAATCGTTACAACAATTAAGGGCAAGTGTCATGGTTGTCATAACTGAGAAGGTGCATAATACACATCTTAACTTTTAAGCTTGGAATATACTCAAATAAGTTCTGAGCATGATTCTAGAGATAAATGATCAAATGCATTGCATAAAAACCTGATTGTAGTTTAATAATCACATGCTCTTGCTTCACTCTTCAGCAAAAAGTTGATCATTGCACCTACAGGGTTAAGAGACTCGAACCTTTCATCAAAATATGCTGTATGACAGCCTAATTAACAATCACATGAGTCAGGACTATTGGAACAAAAATAACAACTTGACCAAAGACCAAGCGCATGACTAGGATTTTCAATAGACTCTCCCCACTCCACAGAGGCCCATACTTGCACAATCCCAGTGCTTAACTTTCCACAGTCGTGGCTTTATTCACGGTAATCCCCCAGCTGCTATGAAGACAAGCATCCAAAATGTTCTATACAGCTACATTCAATTTCACAATCAGTGGGCAGAAGTTATCAGGCCCTGACTAGTGAGCACTCACTTAAATCCAGAGTAATAATTTCGCTCAAAAGCTCATCATATATCATATCTGAACTTATCATCTCCTTATGGCCACAAACATAGAGCAAAGAATCCGATGAATGCGCAACAAAAGCTCATCTAAATTACTTGCTCAACAAAAAACTAACAGAGCTTGAAGCTCAAGGTACCCTCATGATCAGCCAATCTCAAGCATCGAAAGACATTGCATCACTACCATTGTTTTTCCCATATTGAAAACTTCAAGAACAAATTCCACAATATAAAAATCATGTTCAATCAACACAACATTATCAGCTATTACTGCAATTTTGTTTGCATTTTCCTGCTATCACCAAAACAGAATCATAAACAATCAAACAACCAAGCCTTAGTCCGGAAATAATTTAAGGTCCGCTAACATGAATCGTCATCTATACACAAACAATCAACAAACCCAATTAAACAATTAAAACTCACATAATAATCTTACCACAGCATTGAAAGAATATCTACTGAAATTGCCCCACATTTCCAAATCATAAGCAATAAAATGCTTACAACAAGCTGACAACATCAACAACCCACCATCATCTTCAACAACACGCTTCTTCTCCCCACTCCCAATCTCTCCCTGAAACCCTCTAACAAACTCGACCGCGAAAACCGAAACAACATGTGGGTCTTCCCCAGGAGTCTCTGCGCCTCTCCCCCATCTAGTGTCCCTAAAAATATTAATATTTGGTGCCCAAAAAGTCAACCCGGATTGACCCACATTGTACATGGACCTCCCTTCAACACTTGTAGCAGAAGCAACATCAAACCACAGGGTTTTATTAAAGGTGCCAGCTTGATTAAGCACTTGTGGGAACATTGTAGCTGATTTAACACTGCCATTAAAGCTGATTCCTGGGCCATTACTTGCGATTCCATGAAGAGATTCAGACCACCATTCGTATGCAGGAAGATTCAATCTTGGGATTCCTGTGAAATTGTTGCACAGAAATTGGATTTTTTCAGGGAGTGTGAGAAGAGAGACAAGGGATTTTGATCTTGTTGAAGTTGGGAGTGATGTGTTGCAGAAAAGGTAGGAACTTTGATGTGGTGTGTTACATGGAAATGATGGTTTTGATTGAAGTGTTAGTTTGGGTTGAATGTTGAGGAGTATGTGTAAGATTAGTAGGAGGGATATGAGTGGTTTGTGTTTAGTCATGTCTTTTGGATATGAGAGGTCAAAGGTTTGTACTTTCGAGTGTCGAGCTTATATAGCCCCCTCCGTCCAAGTTCAAACACTCCATTTCAAAAACGCCCTATTATTTGGTCAAAGGTGAGGTATAACTCTGCCTTGGAGAGAAAGGGAGGGCAAATGATGATTGAACAAGAAGTCGAACCACTTGCCTGAAATCGAAATTGAGGGTTGTATCATTGTACTCCTACCAGACTTCACACCTACCAAACGTCATGATATTGCATCCTTACTGCTGGAAGTGCTCACTAGATTCCCTTTACAGGATTGTAATGTCAAATTACCGATGAAAAAGTACTGCATAATTGCTTACTGTTGGATCATGGTGATGCAGAGTGTATAGCCAATGAAAGTCAGACTCTCTAGGTAGCACAATTCGCGTTAGTAATGATCATACTAGCTGAATGCCTGCAAATCAGTACAATGAACCATGTCTAATACAAGTATACAACATTAAAGTTACAACCTTCATATATCCAATTAAGGTCACGTTCATGAAGCTCTGGAACTCATCATAGGGCAAGCAGGTTCCCGACTTGATCTGTATTCAATTTGGTCAGTAGCTCAACCAATATGATCAAAATGAATCAGATTACAAACTAAAATGATGCAAAATGTAAAGCTGGGTTGGGATTACTAGGAAAATTATTCAGTAGAAGCCAGAATGAACAGCCCTTTATGTACAGAGGATGAACTTACAAATCTTTGAAGATCACAGGATTTACAGACTCATGTTATTCCAAGATGTTACAGTGATACAAGGTCAGAACTAGCTCTATGCTATTGTGCTACAAAATTGGAGAAAATTTCTTACAGCACCATGTCATCTTCGTTGTCATCGTCAAAAGCTTCTTCAGAGTCAGAATATGCCTCCATTAGATTTGTCTGAGAATGACAGAACTTTTCAATAACATCTCTTGCATCAGAGACTAGCGCATCTTTAGCAGCTTTGATAACATTCTTGGTCTGAGCACGATTCAGAGCCCCATCCTTTTCGTGCAGAACTGACTTTAAGTAGCGGGATGATACCACCTTTCTTTTACCCTCCCTGATATGCAACTGATCAATGTATTTCTCATGCAAAGCCATATTCTTCACCTTTTTCAGAACTGGAGGGCTTGTGATGGAGCTTCCACATATGCCACTAAGCCTAGAAAGGCGCTTCTTAGGGCCAAGTGAAGACATGCTGCGACACTTTGAGGATGATCCGGGGCTTCCTGATGTTTGTGTTGGGGTCAATTGCACTGCTTTTAGTTTCAGAGTCTCAGCCGAAGGATTCACTGCTGGCTCCAGCATGGAAAATAAATCTGCATCACTATCTTGACAATACTTTTGCAGCAGGTGTCTTACATTTCTCCGAGCCACATTACTCTTACGTTTGGTCTTGCAATTCTTTTTGCTCTTTGTTTGAAAAGAGTTAAACATATCATCACCCTTGAGTGAAAACCCAAGTGGTGAAATTTGCTTTTTAACCCTTGAAGGATTTCGAGTTGAAAGAGGAGTCAGATTGACTGAATGAACTTTGTCAAAGCATTCTTGAGCAGATCTTCCAGGAACCTGCCATAATTCACAGAACACAATAATTAGACCTGAGCTTGGCACATTGTGCTAGAACGCCTTTAAGTCTTAAGATTAAAAGAAACAAATATGGCCTCAACGACACTGCATACATTTTGGTTATAGACTAGTACTTTCTTTGCATAGAGATGTTGCATATATAAAGTTGCAGTAAACACCTTCCACAGTAGACATCCAAAAAAAAAAGGAAAAAAAAAAAAACAACATCAACAACCAAGCCTTATTTCCAAAAATGATTTGGGGTCGCCTAACATGAATAGTCATCTAGTAACCGTCTTGTGTTTGCCAAAAAAAAAAAAAAAAAAAAAAAAAAAGCTTCCAAAAGAAAACTGTTCCTGCTAGATCTCTAAGCCAACCAAGAGATGAATTTGATTTTCCCTATTACAATTTGCTTCAGCAGGAGCAAGTCCCACTCAGCCCAGCCAATTTATCGGGATTGTGTTAAAGAGGAACTGAAGGGGAGGAGTACTTTCTTACTAAAGTTACTATGATCGACAGTTCGACACAACTACGAGTTATTTTCCTCATAAGATATACAGCTGCTGTTTTGAGGACTTAACTCACAAAGTCACAAATAGGCTAAACAACCTAAACAAACACCATTTCTACTCCAGCTAGCAGGCACACCGGATGAAAGTTACAGTGATGTTATTGTATCTGCCAAACCGTTTTATACAAGAATGTTATATTTGCTACATTTTATTACATTCCTGCTTCATGATGTTCACTGTAATGATAACTTTTGCAAAACTTGCAGTTGGTTTTATGACTTTTATTATGGCTTTTGGCTAAGTATATGTGAAAAGACCTAGGGCCCTGCAACTTAGATAGAAATGTAAGAGATCACATACGCCTATTTAAGTGCTTAATAAACACACAGAAGTGACTAACATTACCAGTTTAGAAACTCTCTTCCAAAAATGTGGACTTGGTTTTGCAGCGAAGTAAGCTCTCTGCAATGCTGCTTCCTGATCCTTTGTCCATCCTTGATCAGTTCCTTGGAAACCCGCTTGATTTCTTTTCCTCTTGACCCCAACGACTTTGTTGCCTTCACTGATAGCCTGTGTTTTCCCTTCTCCAGGTTCATCACAAAAGGGCACAGCATCAGAGCTTGCATTTCTCACTTTGTCATTTTCTACATCACCACACTTGACAACCTCCTTTTTCTTCTTCTTCACACCAATGTCCCTCACTGTTGCCTCTTCCCCTTCTAGCCTAGCAGAGAAAGATGTAACCGAAGCTTGCTTTGCCCTCTTTACTCGTTTAGTTGTACGCTGTTTAATCACTCCACCAAGTTCCTGCTTCTCATTCTTTTCCTTTCTGGATTCTCCCTTCCCAGCCACATTCCTAGCAGAGACCCTGATTGTTTGCCTCTCCATATCTTTTCCACACAAATCACGTTCTTTCGCTATCAGTTTAGAAGCACTACGAGTAATCCTCCTCTCGAAACTCTCAACTACTCGATCATCACAAGAATTTCCCTCAATCCCACGCCTAACCTTGCCACTACAACCTCTCCCCTTTCCACCACCCGGAGTAGCACAAGAAGAAACCAAACCAAACCCACTTAGATCCAAACCACAAACAATAATTCTCCGAGCACCATTTCCATCACCACTATCCCCCTTCCCCTTACCACTACCAATCCCTATTGAACCACATTCCCTAACACGACTCTCAAACAAATCACTCCCCTTCAATTTGCTGTTCTCTACCTTCCTAGTCCGTACATTGCCACCCATTTTTCTAGAGCAACTCCGCGTAACCCTTCTCTCAGCATCACCAAACGATAATCTAAGCGAATCACTCGTCTCGCTATCAGTAACTCTACATCTTCTGTCTCCAACACCAATTGGGGTTACAGGAGACTCAACAACATCATTCATTCCCAAATTATCAACACCTACTAAACACATTTTCTTTGAATTTCTTCTACTTCTAGTAATACTACCAACATACCCATCAATCATTCCATTATCACAAGAAATACGAGAGCTTTTCAAAGAAGTTACCTCATTACCTAACCTCGAAGTTCGGCAAATCCCGTCAATCCCACTCCCCAAATTGGATTTTCTCCTCGACCCATTTCCTGATTTCGGGTAATTTACAGACCCAGTTGCACATTTCTTCAAATTAATCGAAGATTTTGAAGGATTTGTTGGATTTTTTTTGGGTTTTCTTGAAGAAATGGTCCTAGAAGAGGGGGTTTTCTTGGAAGTGGGATCTGGGGTTTTGGGAGAGTGTTTAAGTTGGAGAAGACGAGGGGATCTTCTCAGAGAAGTTTGTTCTGGGGTTTTAGCGACGGTGTTTCTGTGCGACATTTTCGCAAACACCTGGTGGATGTGCAGTGTGCTACTGCTGCTTTCTTCGCTGCTGTTTATCTGAGATTTGAGAGGGAATTACATATTTTCGTTGCGCATTCGAAAATCAAAGAGGAGGGGAGAGGGGCTGAAGCGACGTCGTTTTGGCGTTTTTACTTTTCTTGAAATATGAGTTCGGGTTTTCTAACATGGTGTAGATTCCACGGATGGTCTCTATAGCGGCGGACGCGCGAGTCGTGCGATGATTGCACTAGGATAGGAGTCGCCA
>JBBYHQ010020233.1:0-10119 GCA_038382645.1 Spergularia azorica | reverse complement strand
AATTGTGACTGGAAATGCGTGGCCACGCTCGGAAGAGATCTATGATAGATATTCCGGTCAGACAGTCATAATCCAGAATCGACCACACTACATATATCTGTTAAAAAGCACTTTGGATCGGAGAAAATCAACACTGCAATGTAACATCTATGATTCCAAATCGAAATAGCCCAAATCAAATATCTCTATAAAATGAATTTCACATTGTAATTGTGGAATAGCAACAAATTCAAGTGCATAGATGTACAGCCTAATTATCTAAGCACAGCAGTTGTGTGAACTGTATCTCTGTCACACCAAGTCGACATTAATCTCACCCCCCCCTATGCACCACCATAGTAATATGTCTCAAGCACAAACCCCTTCCAGTTCTTGGTCTAAGATTAAAACCACTCGTCTAGCATTATAACTTAGTTAGTACATATTCATTTTTAAACTATATTTGTCCAACAACAGGCGTTATAATTGCACTTGACTTGTCAATGCGGACAAAAACTGGTGACCCAAGTATAGAACCTTCATGTAAGGTAATTAGCATTTCATTGGCATTTCACTCAGATTTGAAAAGTAAATATGCAAGAAATTCACAAGTGGTTGAGGTGACAAGAACAACCTGTGTTAAACTCCATCAGAAAGTCTCCCTCACTCTCTTACATTCTCTTACCCCCACAAACCATATGAGTCTATTCTCTGAACCTATGTCTCTCCCTCCATCCGCCACTTGTTGTCCTAATCCCCTATCTCTCACTCGATAGAGAATCAAAAACCATTCTCTACCCATGTTCCATTTCCACCACTATATATCACTCTCGACATCCTCCTCTGCACCCCTTCCCATATATTTGTCCACTCTCCCCTTTTTCACCCCTTATTCTCTTTTGCTTTTCCCATGTTTTTTTTAGTTTCCTTTCTCCAAGACACTTTCTCCTTCCCTTCTTCTCTTCATTATCTGATTTATACTCTAGCTACCCCCTTCTTTCACTCCCTATATCTTTCTCACGACTCTTGCTAATCTATCTCAAACCACCCTCCACCATCGTTTATCCCCCTTGCTCTCTACCCTCTACCTATCTCCTTTTATCCCTTCTTTTTACGTTTTCTCCCCCCCCCAATTTATTTTGACCTTCTGCATCATTGTCTTCAATCTACATTTTGTCCTCTTTTTTAATCTTTTTCCCAACACATACACTTATTCTTTGCCTTTTCCTGCGTGCATCAGTTTGCCTACATCCTCTTCCATGTGAACTCGAGTTATCCCAAACCTCTTATGCCCACCACCAAACTCAAGTGGGAGATCCAAGTCAAGAAACCCATTTGACGCTATAGGAATATCAAAATGCGATATCGGGTATCCCTTTGGCAAGTGAAGTTAAAAATACTGCTTCCTATCAAACTTTGAGCTCATGAGAGTTCCATGTTTTTTTTTTTTATGTTTTTTATGTTTCCTTTTCCAAAACACTTTTTCTCCCTTCCTCTTTTCATCATCTGCTTTATACTCTATTGTTGGACGGGTTTCATCGAAAGACAGATGAGCAAGGACCCTCGCCGAGTCCATGCAAAAAGGGAACCCGGTTTGCACTAGGTGTCGCCCCTCCGACGCTCAAGTAAGTAAATGGCTCGAGTTGGGTGGCAATAAAGACCAAAGATGCATTTAATGCGTAAATCAGGGGGAATAATCAAAGAAATGATTGAATAGCAGAATTTGTGTAAGAACGTGAATTTGAAAGCTCATAAAGGGGGATATTTATAGGAAATGATGGGGGTATTAGGAATCAGCCTAGGTTTTCCCATTCAATACTGGCCCTTTATTTTGCTCTAATCTGATGACTGCCCTTATTTCGGTTTTATTACATAACATGATCCTTTATTAAGATACAATGACCTAAAGGCCATGGCCCAATGCCAAAGTGGTTCCAACAGAGCCCCCCGAAACGTGGTCGCACTCTTCCTTGCCGATAGGGGCAGACACGTTAGCATCGACTAGGGTACGACCCCTGGCCGCGCGCCCTTTGCCGAGGTGTACTCAGTGCACCTTGGTAAAGGCATGTGATGTAACGTACCCTTTTGAGGCTTTCGTATTCTTCTGAGTGGCTTAAAAAAGCATGTGTGCTCGAAAATTTCACTAGTTTGCTTGGGAGTGATGTCTCGAATCTACTAATGGTTCGAAAATTTAACCTTTTTCGAGTCCTCAATCCCATGCCTTGGGAGAGCTCAAAAATTTCAACCCCCCCCCCTTGAATGGAAGGGAGGACTCGGGCTATGAATGGCTCGAAAATTTCACCCATTTCGAGTTCTCGATCCCATGCTTTGGGAGAGCTCAAAAATTTCACCCCTTATGTGTGGGAGTGATAGCTCGAATCCACCAATGGTTCGAAAATTTCACCCCTTTCGAGTTCTCGATCTCATGCCCCTGGAGACCTCGAAAATGTCACCCCTTAGACGTGGAAGTGATGGCTCGTATCCACTAATGGTTCGAAATTTCACCCCTTTTGAGTCCTCGATCCCATGCCCTGGGAGAGCTCGAAAATGTCACCCCTTAGGCGTAGGAGTGATGGCTCGAACCACTAATTGTTCAAAAATTTCACCCCTTTCGAGTCCTCGATCCCATGCCCTGGGAGAGCTCAAAAAAATCACCCCTTAGGCGTGGGAGTGATGGCTCGAATCCACTAATGGGTCGACATTTCACCCTTTTCGAGTCCTCAATTCCATGCCCTGCAGAGCTCGAAAATATCACCCTTTAGGGGTGGGAGTGATGGCTCGAATCCACTAATAGTTCGAAAATTTCACCTCTTTCGAGTACTCGATCCCATGCCTTGGGAGAGCTCGAAAATTTCACCTCTTAGGCGTGGGAGTGGTGGCTCGAATCCACTAATGGTTCGAAAATTTCACCCCTTTCGAGTCCTCGATCCCATGCCATGGGAGAGCTCGAAAATTGCACCTCTTAGGCGTGGGAGTGATGGCTCGAATTCACTAATGGCTCGAAAATTTCACCCATTTCTAGTCCTCGATCCCATGCCCTAGGAGAGCTCAAAAATTTACACCTTAGGCATGGAAGTGATGGTTCGAATCCACAAATAGTTCGAAAATTTCACTCATTTCGAGTCCTCGATCCCATGCCTTGGGAGAGCTCGAAAATTTCACCCCTTAGGTGTGGGAGTGATGGCTCGATTCCACTAATGGTTCGAAAATTTAACTGTTTTGTGTCCACGATCCCATGCTTTGGGAGAGATCGAAAATTTCACCCCTTAGGCGTGGGAGTGATGGCTCGAATCCACTAATGGTTTGAAAATTTCACCCCTTAGGCTCAGGAGTGATGGCTCGATATCACTAATGGTTCGAAAATTTCGCCCTTTTCGAGTCCTTGATCCCATGCCTTGGGAGAGTTCAAAAATTTAACTTCTTAGGCGTGATGACTCGAATGAACTAATTGCTCGACTGGTATATGGCTCACGCCTCATTAGGTGGAGCCCCTAGCCAAGGCATGTTTTGGCTCAAAGGTATTTTAAAATTTGCGTTTTTGTCTTTTGTTGGGATTTGTGGGAATATTGACGTTTTCCACGCCAACCATCGCCTGGACTCCCGCAAAAAGGAACCTCGGGAATATGCGAAACTTTTTGACTCCTGCGCCGTAATGGTGACTGGCGGCTACGGAAAGTTGTGCAAAAACCCGTGATGTTATCCTTTTACCCTCGCCTTTCATCCTATAAATATGGGTGTAGATTTTTCCTCATCACTATTCACTTTCACTCTCTCTTTTCGCCTTCTGTATCTGGAAATCTCTCATCCATTTTTACGTGCTTCGTTCGTACTTCTTCTCCGGCGCGTTCACTGGTCATATGCTCTCTCTTAGACTCACCTTTACTAGTCCCTTCTTCAACATTTCACCTTACGTTTAAAATAATTAAAGACTCTTATCTACTAGGTGTGACAAAAGTCAGATGGAGAAATGTGGGTTGATTCAATAAGGCTAAGCATATGTCTGTCAATTGATTTTTCCAAATCTTCTCACTTGACTTATTACCATGAATATAGTACTTTAGTAAGGAATAGAGGGTGTAAACGATTGTCCCCAATTTTGTGGTTTACCATTGCACCATCTCACATAAACAAGTGTAAGGCATGTTCTACCTCATACCTCCTGTGCAAGGACAAAATCCTTGATAACAGTAGGCATCCAGTGTACAAATGCAATCATAACATCACTCTGAAACTCATTCTTAATATAAACCCAAAAGGTCCTTCATGTCCTTATTTGACTTCCAATAGTTTCATTTTATTCCGAATAAACCTCCAGTCCACTTAAGCTCTCCCAACGTGTTATTCAAAATAACAAATTAAAATTAGAATTCTTAAACCAAATAGATCATCAATTCCTGTTAGTACAAAAAGACGATGTCCAAAGCGAGTTGGTCTAAAATAATATTCCTACTAGAATTCCCAAAAGTCAATCCAAAAACTCCATGGTGTAGTACAAGAAACAAGTAGCATGTTGCAAATAGCATGCGAATGTATCCACCCGACTCGCCCCATTTTAGAAACTACTCGAAATTCATTTTGAAAACTTTTTGTAGACTCGACTAATCAGAACTTAACGCTCTGATACCAACTGTAACAGCCCTAAAATTTCGCTTAAACAATTGTGGAAATAATTTAGAGTTGTCACACTGTAATTGACTTCCAAGTCAATTGGTAGGTTTAAAATTCAATGACATCAATCCAAATAATAGAAAAGACAACGGAATACTTAAATGTCGGACTATAGTTCTCAAAAGTAAATCCAAATTACAAAATCAAATGAAAGTATAATTCAATAAATGTTTATGAAATCCCCGGCATGCACGTCGACCATTCTAACAAGCATCCACATCATCAAGACCTGTCAACTATGCCATCAAAGAATGACATAGGCCCCAGAATAAGGTAGGGAACGAAGCAGATAATAGAACATCACCAAAGGCTGAGTAAGAAGTCTCAAAACAAAGAATAACAAAAGAACAGTTACTCAATGAGTTCAGAGAATAACAGAAAGATGCGATAGTCACCATATCACTTACAATATCGAACAATCTCAATACATACACATTAATTAGTTAGGCTGGGTTCTTACCCCACAACCACCACAATCTGCAATCGACTTAAGCTAGAGTACATATAAACAGATCCTAAAGATTTAAAATGTACACACCCCTCGCTAGAGATCCAGTAGGATGCGTACAGCTAGGAGGAAAGCCTAATAGGAAGTCGGTAGCTTCTCCGACCCAAACAATACCTTGATAAGCGGTATAAATAGTGATCGGTCAATACCGCATCACAATCACTCTATGTGGTATTTACTTTGTCTTTTAGTTTTATCCGTTTTAGATACATTATTCATCAGTACATTATTCGACGATTTGATTTATAAACGGCCAATGCCAGATTCAATATTCAACAAAATCAAATACACAAAACAAGATCATGAGGGAAAGCAAACTACTTGGCAGAAAAGCCGAGTGGCCGAGAGGCCATAGGCCATAACAAAGCTCAAAATTTGTTATGCACAATATCAAAACAATTAAGATGGAGGGTGATATCAAGCATAGGAGCATAGAACAAGTGGATAGTGAAACGGATTGCCAAAACATGATAATACGCAAGGCTCAAGTGATGATCAACGTTCTAACCTCAATTGGTTACCCCTTCTTAATTATCCTTCTCGTAATCGACATACGATACCATCTTATCCACCAACTATACATGTAACACTACGGAATATGGAAATTGGTTTATGGAGTTGGTTTGTCCCACATTGGGAAACTAAGACTCATATTATCAGTTTATAATAGATTCCTACCATCATACTACCAACAAAGCCTTCACCTTTTAGAGCCCAAGCGAGGATATATGGGCCAAATAGGTAACTACCAATCTTATTGGGTTGTGTTGCAACGTATGATGGATCGAACTGTTACAATATAACACCAAATGATAGCTAGTTTATTAGTAGTCCGAACTGTTGGAGATGTGTAGGATAAAGAACCATCTCCGTTCGGGAGTGTTGAAACAATTTAGAATTTGTGCCAAGATCGATGTTTGGCCTTACCATGTTAGAACATAGAGAAAGAGGATTAACTCATAAAATACGGACTTAGATTATTGGTATAGGGATGACCTCTATATATACCGATTACATAAGATCAAATAATGGGAACCTAATCATTGACACAATATACTATTCTAATATATTATAGAGATATATAGGGGGCCTATCCGGTCAGAAGTATAATTTCTGTCAGAAATCAGAAGTAATCTCAGCCATTGATTCAGATTTCAATCTCAGCCACTGATTTCAGAAGCAATCTCAGCCACTGATTTCAGATAACTCCATAACCTGAATTGCATAACTCTAGTCCCTTAACTCCACCAACTAAAATCAGTAACTCCAGACGCTTAACTCCACAAACTAAAATCAGTAACTCCAATCATCTAACTCCTTTAACTAAATTATATAACTCCACTGATATCAAAACACCACCAACTCCAATTTAACTCTCGTAACTCTAACATAACTTCACCAACTAAAACACGTAACTCCAAAATCTAAAACTCGTAACTCCATAACTCCTTTAACCAAAACATGTAACTCCAACTTAACTCCATATTCTAAAACACGTAACTCCAACTTAACTCCACTAACCAAAACACGTAACTCCAACTTAACTCGACTAACCAAAACACGTAACTCCAACTTAACTCCACTAAGTAAAACACGTAACTCCAACTTAACTCCATCATATAAAACACGTAACTCCACCACAAAAACACGTAACTCCATCACAAAAACACGTAACTCCAACTTAACTCCACCAACTAAAACACGTAACACCAACTTAACTCAACTAATAAAACACGTGATTTCAACTTAACTCCTTAATTAAAGACGTAACTCTTGTAACTCCACGACCGAAAATATGTAACTCCAAAACACAAAACAAAACAAAACAAAACAAAAATCGAAAAACAGAAAACCAGAAAAATAACTCACCTTTCACCATTTTCTCTCTCCTCCCGCACACCACCCCAAACCCTCCCGGCCACCTCCTCCACCACTGCTACTGTTCCGACTCCCCGCCCTCACCTACTCCGGCCGACTCCACCATCTCCTCCAGTAGACACCTGCATTTGTCCCTACCCAAATGCCCGATGATGAAAGGACATTCTACAGTGAACTGCGTCTACTTGCTCTACTATGTGAACCAACGTTGTCGTGAGTCCGTTAGCAAATGTGTTTTCGCCTAAAACAAGGCCAAAAACAACCATTTTCCTCCTCGTTTACACCTGACCTAACTCAGGAATGACCCGTATGCCTGTACCGCCAAAAATCATCAACAAAACATGTTTTTGTACGTCATTTGCCCACCCAAATTCACATGTACAATACCCATGTCATAAGAAGACCTGAAATACAATTTTTTATGGTGCGTCACGGGGTCCAGGCGCACCTCTACCCGCGCACAGAGGCCTTGGCGCACCTGTGCGTGCGCCTTGCGCACCAGCAACCGCGCCTGACTCACCGCCAGGTCGCGCCAGACGCAGCCAGCACCCGCGCCATGCTCACCACCCCGCGCGCCTTGCACACGCAACCCTAGGGGGCCGAAACCCTAGATCTTCTCCACCACTATAAATACCCCCATTTCCACCCTCATTTCACACACCTCTCTCACACCATTTCTCCACCCTAAATCTCAGCTACTCTTTCATCTCATCTCTCCCTAGCCACCACAAAACCCTAGCAACCACAAAAACCCTAGCCACCCAAAAACCCTAGCAACCCAAAAACGCAAGAAATCTACACATAAAAACCCTAGCAACACAACACCAAAACCCTAATAGCACCCCTACACCTCTAGGGCACCCCCAAACACAAAACACAAAACACAATATACACAACACAAATAAAGCCCCTCTCACACCTACGTACGAAGAGCAACGTATCGCTTCAAGAACACTTCTAGCCCCTACGACGCATACTAAGGATCAACGCAACGATCTCGAAGCATAGTAGAGCAAGTAGTGGTATCGCGGACACACGTAAGTCCTGAGGGCACCCCCTCTTTTCTAAACTCATCTTTTTACTTTATTCTCATCTCCTACCCCTTCTTTACGTGCGCAATTTATTGCTTTCGACCTAGATTTATATTTTGCCTAAACAAGATTTAGGTCTAAAACGAATTACGTGAATCACGCCTTAACACACATACCGCAAAGCGCTTGAACAATTGGTAGCTAGGGACCGTTAATCAATCTTAATGACGTTGTGACCTAAGATCTAGTTTATTTGCTAAATAACCGACTTAGCTAATTTATTAGGTTGTATATAACATGTAAATGACTATAAACTTGCATGGATAACTTCTCAACGACTTGTAAACGATAATTCAACTAGTAGAGGCCGCTATATGTGGGCAGGGTTGGGTGTCTTATGGCTTCCCAACACGTACCGTCACCCTTGAACCCAGTCTTGCTGTCCTTGGGCTACACATTGGTGTATGGCACAATGCCCATCTTGTTCCTTACGTCCCTCTGTTTTGTCCCTTTCGGTCAACGACTCGCAAAAGTGTTTTGTACTTGGCATGACTCGCTTCCCCAAGCGTTTATGCTCAATGGGTACAGACTCACCTAGCATTTACGTAGTCCCTCGGTAACAAGGAACAAGATCGCATTGCATGGTTTCCAAACACCCCACAATTGTTTGGTGGCGACTCCTATCCTAGTGCAATCATCGCACGACTCGCGCGTCCGCCGCGATAGAGACCGTCCGTGGAATCTACAGTGGCGACTCCGCTGGGGACTTATTATTCAAAGTGGGTGAGACTCGAAGATTGGTTATCACGTTACTTTTGTTGAGAAGTTTAGCTCCTTCATTTGCATGGACGCGACCCACATCCCATAGGAACCCTTTTGTCCTTTCGGTACAACCATGTCTTTCTACTTTGTGTAGGACTGAATAATGGTTGTTGTAGACACCTGCATTTGTCCCTAGCCAAATGCCCGATGAGGAAAGGACACTATACTGTGAACTGCGTCTGCTTGCTCTACTATGTGAACCACCGTTGTCGTGAGTCCGTTAGAAAATCCGTCTCAACCCAAAACCATGCCATCAATAGCCCATTTGCAAAAAAAGAAGAGTTTGACCCACTTCAACTCCTTAAGCACACAACCTCAACTTCAAAAAGAAATAACTCCTAAAATGTATGGAATTGGCTTGATGCTAAACCGTCATAAGAAACTTCATTGTCTTAGCTTTCCAACGATAGGTCATACACCTTATTTGAGCCACAGACGAGTGAGATATGATCGTTACAAAACAGTCGCGCAAGCCGGTCCGCGCGTGCGCCATACGCACGCCATCGTGGGCTTCATGCACGAAACCCTAGGTGGCCGGCTAGCCTAGGTTTAACCCTAAAACCCTACCTGTCACCACCACTATAAATACCCCTCTTCTCCACCCTCATTTCACACACCTCTCTCACACCTTCTCCACCCTAAATCTTTGCTACTCTTTCATCTCATCTCTCCCTAGCCATCAGAAAACCCCAGCCACCACAACAACCCTAGCCACCACAACAGCCCTAACCACTACAAAACCTTAGCCACCACAACAACCCTAACCACTACAAAACCCTAGCCACCACAAAAACCCTAACAACCCAAAAACCCTAGCAACCTACCCATAAAAACCCTACCACAACACCAAAACCCTAAGGCACCCTTAAACTTTAGGGCACCCCTAGACACAAGACACAACACAAACAACGCCCCTCTCACACCTACGTTCGAAGAGCAACGCATCGCTTCAAGAACAAATCTAGCCCCTACGACGCATACTAAGCATCAACGCAACGATCTAGAAGCATAGTAGAGCAAGTAATGGTATCGCGGACACACGTAAGTCCTGAGGGCACCCCCTCTAGTCTAAACTCATCTTTTTACTTTATTCTCATCTTCTACCTCTTCTTTACGTGCGCATTTATTGGTTTTCTGACATAGATTTATATTTTGCCTAACCAAGATTTAGATCTAAAACGAATTACATGAATCACGCCTAACACACATAGCGCAAAGCGCTTGGACAATTGG
>JBBYHQ010020205.1:0-10120 GCA_038382645.1 Spergularia azorica | reverse complement strand
AACTTGCTATGTGTCATGTTTTGATTGGCTATGTATAATGATTCCACATACACTAAATGTATGTGTATCATCTCTCGGGGTTCGAATCCTCATATCCTTACCATGCAGCACTAGTTTCTCCTATGTATAAAAAAAAAAAAAAAAAAAAAATCATTGCATGCTAGAGTACATAATATACTCCCTCAATATCTTTGAATTGTTTCCATAATCACATTTGATATGAATATGCGAAACACTTGCAAATATATTCATACACGAATTGTGTAAGAGAAGGTACCACAAGAGGAAAAAAAAGTCAACATGCATCATCTGCATTACCTGCAGAATAAAGAAGAAAAAAGTCAGCTACAGTAGAACTTCAACTTATACATCCTACAGAAGAAAAGGATGAAGAGATCTGTGTGGGGAGGACTGATGCAGAGTTGCAGCCACTAAAGCGCAGACATTCTGCAAAAATTGATCAATGGGGAATCATTTTTTTCGGAAAAAAAGGCAGTATGGGCCGGAACATGGCACGTTAGTAACCTGATTTTTTTGGTAACCAGTGACAGAAACAGATGCCACCTTAGCTTAGTTTAGCTGCTTTATTCTCATTGAATCTTTACTTGTCTCCTTGATGATGGGTGCTGAATTGGACAGACAAGGGCTCCCTCAGATTCTGCTACTTGTTCGTAAAGCATTTCGACTTTTTTGGCCTGTTTGTTTTTCTCTTGATCATATCTGTGTTTCTAAATGGCTCTTAAGATGTTAATCAGTCTTAAACTTTGCGAAATAGGATGGCCTAGATTAACTGTACACGAAAAGCAAAAAAAATGAGGCTGCTGGTGTCCTCCATACATATCTGTATTACTCCTATTCTGTTACTAGATGACAGTATATGTAGGAAGTTCAGAGAACCTATATCATGTTCATAAAGTATTTCGAGTTTTGAGGCTGTTTGAGTATGTCTTCTAAGGATGATAATTAGTCTGTTTCGATGTTTAATTCCGACCCCTACTTAGCCTGCTTGCTTGGAATGGGGTTCTTAGGAAATGTAGGTCATATATGTTCGTAAAGATTTTCGACTTTTTATATCAGTAGGGTTGTTCTGATCTTAATTCTGTGTTTTGGACGAAAATAGAAGATATTAATCAGCCTTCTATATTTGTTATGGATTGACAATTTTCTTTGGTTTGTTCCCTTGTTAAAAAAACATTTTAGTACGTTTGGGCAAAAAGCATGGCTAATTAACTATAAGCGTGAAGAAGAAGAATAAAGGCTGCTGATGGTAACCATACATATATTATAGATGTAATATGCCAGGAGATGACAGTAGAAATATCAGAAAACCTGCTTTTTGTTCATATTTCCAAAAAATGGGATATTTCTCTTACAGAATATGGTTGTTTTTAAGTTCTATTTTTAAGTTATCCGAAATAATTGATGTGCCCCTAATATTGCTTCTAAATTAGCATAGATATCGTAGATTTGTCATAAGGAAATTGTAGAATTGGTGACATAGCTTGATCAGGTATACCCGCGAAAAGGGAACATCAGTACTTCTGGTGTGTAACTCAGAAGACAGAAGATTTAAGCTGAGATAAGCCTTAAACATTTCTGCTCAGAAGTAATTATTGGAACAATTCTTAATCTTCCAAATTGAGCTTTTCTTTCATAGACTCATATCACCTTGGTGCTGTCAGAAGAGTGTTTTTCTGCTCTGAGCTTGTTTCTGTCATCTAATTATGACTTCGTTATGTCCATGGTCTCGTTGTTGTTCTATTGACACCAAGTGTCATAAGTATCATATGTGAGACCGAAAGCAAAAGATTTTTGAAGTGCATGAAAGTGTAATAGCTTTGTTTTGTTAAGTTGAAGCTTGTGAAATAAGATGGATTTTCAGGTTTAACCTCATGGTACAAACTAAGTGGTACCGAAACCCTGTGAATAAGTTCTAGGCCTTAGGTCCTAAATGTGTGATTCTGTTCTGTGTATGAGAGTGCATTGATACTAATTCTGAAATCTGACTCCTGCAAGTTACCAAGTGACCTTTCACAAGTGAAAAGCAACTGAAGCTTCTCCATTACATTTTCCAAGTTAGAATGTCCTGACATCAGAAATAAGGCACTTATCATCAGCATCTCACATCCCATCTCACAGTGGGTTTGACATTCCTTCCCATTATCCTGCTAGAAGGTTACTTTTTCGATCACTACAGCTCCAATCATACAGCTATTCCCTGTACATATGGAAATGCTGACATAGTACATATTCTTCCAAGTTCTGTGCATCCTATCATCACGCTTATGCGATCAAATGCATATCCAACATTTGTGTGGATAGAGACTATGCATGAGAACATCGAAATTGCTAAGAATCTCTTGATGTGTAGCCCGGGAGAATAAACGGCCACGTCTTATCCAAATTGACCAACATGCATATGTAAGCGATTACAGTGACCACTCTTGTCCTCAAAGGGCAAAGGGATCTTTAGCAGCTTAACATGCAGATGTCAGATGACATAGACTACTAACAAGTTGATGTTCTTTTCGGATTTAAGACAACAAAGAATTTGAGTACTTGATATTGGTTCTACCAATCAGCCTTTGCAGGGGACCTTGCTGGACATAACTATGTTGTTTCGAGAGGTTAAGACAGTTTACTTACTGAGCAAAACAGTCATATTGTGGTTCTGATGTAACATTCTCTTGTGTCCAACCACAGCAAATGCTGATGAACTGCCGCGCTTAGGTCACTCTAAGAACATAACTACAATGCCAGAAATTTTGCATCTTACAAGTTGCTGCAACAATTTGTTAAAATAGTTGAGACAATGTCAATTTAAAATGCCTAAATGTGGAAGTATTGCGCATCATATAACCAAAGAATTCAGGATACACTTGCATCAGGAAGATTCTTGATTGTATTCTCCATCTGATCACCTTGAAAAGACCGGTCTATACTTAAATCAGGAATATATTCTTACTAACCCACTCGGTATTAGTTTAAGAAACATCAGAAACTCAATAATTAACCAACTTAACTAACTTTCATGATCTTGTATATCCTCTTAGAGAGTCGTTGATCTCTTGAAAGATCTCTTAGATGTACGGACATTCCCAAGACTTAAATTATTGCCTAAAGTTGATACTGAGTGCAACTTGATCATAGCACAAAGGGTCACTTTCTAGGCAAATCTTACAAACTACAGAATTCTTCTACCTTATCCTAAATGATCCCCTATGTATTTTGGTCACTAAGTAGCTTTTTCGGCACCTATAAATTGGGGTCAAAAACTCAATAGTCAGCCATCAACACAAGTCAGAAAACAAACATCAGTTTATTCACCTTTCGCTTCCTACTAAAACATCATCTGTCCCCTCAAACAAGTAGTCAAAAATGGATAGAGTAAGCGAGTTAGCAAGGACTAAGGCAGCCGTGATTTTTACAAAGAGCTCATGCTGTATGTGCCACAGCATCAAAACTCTATTCTATGATCTAGGAGCAAGCCCTGCAGTCTATGAACTAGACCGAGAAGCTAAAGGCCGAGAGATGGAATGGGCCTTGCAGCGGTTAGGCTGCAACCCTACTGTCCCTGCTGTGTTTATAGGGGGAACTATGTAGGATCCGCAAAGGACGTTTTAGGAGCCCACCTTAAAGGCTCTCTTAGAGATATGCTGATTGAAGCGAAAGCTATTTGGTTTTAGTGAAGATAGAAACAGTCTGAATTTTCATCACATCAAAAGCTTGTGTTTTTTGTTTGAGCTTTTGATAATGGTCTGTAATATTACCCTTTTTAGCTTCATTTCGCGGATTTTTACAATTTGACTGCATGAAATTATCGCTAAGACAACAGGTAATTAAGCAGAGGACAGTACTAATATAGTAATCAGCAACCAAAAAAACTAGCAATAAGAAAACTGAGGTAAAAGTATCACCATATTCCTTTTTATGCCAACTGTGAACAGTTCTAAGTTAAGTTTTAATAACTCTGTTGACAGCCTTATAGGTAACGACATCTAGCGATAACATTCAGGCCATGTTCTTTAAACCAAAATCGGAACTGTTCGTGTATATTCAAGGTCTGACAACTGAGCTAGTTCACTCTCCTTTTCTAAAGCAGAATCTTTGTTATCAGTTCTTATTTTTTTTTTAAGAGATAATGTAACAGTATCTTCAGCATCCTGATTACCAGAACAATCTTCAATCTATTAACACATAAAACATGCCAGTATGGTGTCTACTTAGTTCAGAATTGACTCTGGCAATTCATGCTGAATAGAGACATTCATTCTGGAATTTCATATCATCGACTAACTCTTCGATCCTTGACCTCTGAGACTCACTTCACATACTTTTTGTTTGGACACAATGCTATCTAGGGTACCAAATTGTATACTATTGATGAAATATGCAAGTTTGAGATATATGTTGAGCTAATAAGTTCAGTACTCTTCTTTAGTCAGAGTACAAGCCCTAATTCTTCTCGGTTATAGGAATAAAACATACAAGTTTTAGAAAGATCTTTTAGATTTTGAACGCCATTTAAATAATAGCATGACAAACACAGAATAAAATCACTAATGCTGAGAGAACAGAAGAGGTTTCAGTGAAAAGCCAACAGATAAAAGTGGAAAATTTTGAGGTTAGTTCAAGTCTGATACTGCAGAAACTTGAGGATGTACCTATGACTATATTATCATTCTACAGTTGAAGAATAAACCTGAACTCGAGTTCTAGAGATAGACTTGAATTTATCTGAGGGCTGCGCAGCATGTGGTTGGCCACTGTGGCCAGAGAGTGTGTTCCGATTACCATATTCCTTGGCAAGATGGAAGTTCTGTCATAGTGTCATTGACATATTTGAACCAGCCTTAAGGAGGAGCAGCTGTTTCCATAGTTGGCCTGGATAGACAGCAGGATCAGTACTATTTTACCCTAGAGCCAGTAAATATGCAGTCAAGCGGGTTAGATGTACGCAACTTTTAGCAGTTACCAGTCCTGTTGCCACAAGTTATTATAAGCCAAGAAATAAAGTGAAAGGACATATTAATGAAGTTAGTCCATGCCTAGTTTAGTGTTAGAATGTATCTCGATGCAGTTTTCATCTGGAAACAGTCTCTCAGTGTTTTCAAAATAAGAGATATGATGCGTACATTCTAACCTCACTTACCTCGCCCCAGACAGCTGATGAACTAAAAACCATTATAGAAAAGAACAAACCATTGAGCAGAATGAATCAGCATTTGACTTCTTAGACTAAAAATATACATTTTCAAATTATCAATGACCAAACATATGATCCTGGATCAAAATTTGCTGATCTGCACAAAAAAAGACGGTGCAGAAAGTCGAAACTGGATAAACTCAAATGCTACTCCAGATCAGCTTAGGTATCAAGCATCTCCATAAAGTAGCAAAATGGCTATGTTGTGTCAAGACAATATTCAATCAAGAGGAATGTAAGATTTATTCCCTATTGAATGAATGGAATTAATTAATTCTATAATGAAGGCCAGAATCAGATTTGATTTACTTTTAGATTTGAAGTAACTTTTGCAAAAAAAACAGGTAATGACTGTGTATACAGAAGAATAAGCATGCCAAAATCTCCTAAGATTTTCTTAACTGGCCTATGCCCTAAGCTTTCAGAAATTCGCTTTTCGTTACAAAAATTAATTCAATGTGCATTCAGTTTTCTTTGTAGGAATAAAAAGAATAAGTCAGATGTGTGCTCGACCTCCCGAAAACTAAAAGGGTCGCGCACAATCCAAGTTTCATGTTGGTACAGAGGAGGGTGCACTTGTTCCTGCAATATTCCGACTTTTCCCTCATACTTATTAAACCAATGTAGCTCATGTACAAGGACTAAGAGTGGAGAAGGACCTTATCTGGTGTAGGCGTGTAGCAATGATAAAAACAGCAGCCCAAACACCAAATGAAACGGAGAGGTTAGTGAACAATTGTGAAACAGGCTCAGCTTCTTTCAGGCAAAGGATGCAACTGTTGGCTAGATGAGTCCTCTGTTGCAGGAATTATCTAAGAGTAGTATGATTATTCTAAGCAGTAATAAGAGAGTGCTTAAGGACTGCTGCAGGCCTGCAGAAAACCTAAGAGTTGTCTTCGAATCTTTGACAGATGAATGCTTAGAAAGACTTAACTTGATCAGCAGTATTTGGTGAAACATACCGCACTTAAGCAGGCATTGCTGATGAGAGGCAACTAATCAGATCGTTCCTGGTATGCAAAATGATCATCCAAGCCTAGACCAGTGTACACCTTATATGTAAATCGGAGATATGGTCAGCTGAGACCTTATATATTCAGCTATCACATCATATGTTCATTTCTGTTTTGGCCGAAGAATGTAAGTCACTAGGAGAAAAATAACAATAAGAACAAAGGCTCTACACACACATAAAACGAAACAAGCAACCTCGAGTTAGCTACCAGTGATAGTCATTGCTATAAAGTTAAGATTTAGCCATCTCAAGCACTTAATTGATCGCAGTTTTCTAGTCTGCAGAGGCTGCGCATTGCCCAAAAATGCTGTAAAGCAGTGAATTCACCTGCGCTATGAGCCAGAACAGATTGGACTAGAACTGCACACTGTCCTTAAGTAACTTGCGCAATGCATCATGTATGTTTCTTTTCACAAAGGCCATAGAATCCTCATTTGTAGTGGACAACTGCCTACTCATCACTTGGGCTAAAGGTGTTTTCCACTCCAAAATAAGACCATTTTCTAGCAATCTATTAACACATACATACTTACTAACCACACTACCTAACATGCTTGTAAAGTGTATTAGGAGTTGGGGTCTTGGGGAGATTGTCCAACACTCTGCATTCCACTTTGTAAGATGTAACAAATGTTCGATTCTTGATTCTTGTAGACTAAAGTTTTCAAACATATTTCAGCAATGGATCATGAGCCTTTCGTCTGATACCATGAAGAAACTTGAGAACAGCTAGGCAAGATAGAATGAGATTATGTTTGTGTAAAGTTGATCCGCAAAGTACTATATATGAATGAGCTTATAAAGAGCAGAAATCAATTAACTTCTTAGCTTGCTTAACAATCTTTCATAACAAACTTGCTAGGTTTGAGGACCAACATTAACTAACTCTGACAACACACTAGGCTAAACCAGCTCCGCTGCTAACCAAGCTTTGATAATGAATCTGATATTTCCACAGTAAAAACAATTGTTAAGCGCATTCTTAAAGAATCAAACACTTAAATCTTAAGTGTTCACCTCACAATTCTGCTGTAGGTTGGTACTTCTTCATTAACCGAGCATTTCCATAGGAGTATTCATTCGAGATCCCTTATACTCAGCCCACCTGTAGACTTACAGATCAGACAGTAACACTACTTAGCCAAAATGAGTTGTTTGTAATAGTTTTTGGAAATTTGAACATGGAAAAAATGTCAATCAAGGCTGCCCAACAGAAAAGCACATTCATTAGTACAAGGCTCATTGGGCTTGGACATAAGAAAACTTTAACTCAGTTTCTCCACAGCAAAATGGAAGCATTTGTTTCATACTACTAGGCCTTTTCAGTACATCCGCGACTGAATCATATAGGACAAATTAGTGAATCATCTTAACCAAAATCCTAAATGGATGTTTGACGCCCAATATTATGTAAATGCCCTTCGGGTTTGAAGTGTGGATTAGTGTCCATTCCGACAAGGTATTGGCTCTCAAGCGTTCACTATCTTCAGTCTCACGATTCTGTATTCATGTTTTTTGTAATTATTCCTGTTTCAATCTGTTAACAGTCTGACACCCTCACACCCACCCCTTAATTTCAACCCCAAAATTCAATACTCATTTTCACCTTCAATCTGAAACTTAAAAAAACCCCTTGTTTTCCAAATCACAAGTTCCCGCCTTTTCTCCCATTCCCACTCAAAGAACCCATCTTTTTCCTCTCCCTTAAATGGCCACACCCAATCATCAATCCAAAATTCGATATTCAATGCGAAAGGGTTGCTGAAACCGGGAAAGATGGTGGTGAAGGGATAGGAGAGAAGAGAACAGACTTGAGGAAGAAGATACTGATACTGGGTGCTGGACCAATTGTCACAGGGCAAGGGGGCAAGCTTGTTGTAAGGCCTTGAAAATTGATGGGTATGAAGTTGTTTTGGTTGATTGTAATCCTGTTACTGTTTGACTGATTCTGATTCAGCTGATACATTTTATATTATTACTGCCCTAATCCCTGATTTAGTTGAGCAGATTTAAGAAAAGGAAAGGCCTGATGCATTGCTGCCTAGTGCCTACCATGGGTAGGCAGACTGGTTCTTATTTGGCCGTTGCGCTGGCTGAAACTGGGGTATTAGATATGTGTGGGGTTGAGTTGATTGGGTCTAACTAGCTAAGTTAGATGCTACTCCGTCCGTTTGTTTTGGATTCTTTGACAGTTGTTTCGAATTCCTCACTTATTCAAACCAAATGTTAAGAATCCAAAGGAACGGAGGGAGTGTTTAAGAAGGCTGAGGCTTAAAGACGCCCCGGCCTTGGGGTATTGGGACCACCATTGATGAGTGTATCGCGATTACTGGGGGAGATAGGGGAGTTTCCTTTGATTATTCGGCCTGCATTTACCCTTGGAGGGACGGGAGGGGTTATTGTGTAGAATAAGGAGTTTTTGAGATTATTTGTATCAAGTCTTGGTGGAGAAAATTTTGTTGGGTTGCAAAGAGTTTAAGCTTGAGGTCATGAGGGATTTGGCTGAAAATGTTGTTATTATGTACCCTGTGGCCCTGTGGGTGAGCTCATGCTCAGACATCGACTAATAAGAAGTAATAGTAGCTTAGGGATTATTTCAATGCTATCACTAGGGAGATTGGAGTCGAGTGTGGTGTTGTTGATGTTAAGTTTGCTGTTAATCCTAAACTGATCAACTGATTGTTGAGGCCCGATATTAGGTTATATCCAATACTTAGTTAGCTGAACTGCTGTGTATTGGAGGCTGTCAGGCTACGGCTTTGCAGCTCCAGGGAAGAGCATCATCTTCGAAGAAGAGACTTGTGATTCTGAATGCTTGTCTATCAAGCTGTGTACTGTGTACACCTAATAACCTACGACAGCCTGATGCAAAGTAGAACAAGAAGAGGATTGAAAACTTGATCGAGAAAGTTCTAGATCATGAGGGATCCGGAGAACCTCACTCAACTCTTGGACTATTTGACTGAGGCCTAGGCTAGCGAGTAGCAAACCCGTATTCTGATGTACATGAATGAATCAGAGCAAGTTGGTGGGCACTGTACAGAATCAGGCCCCTTTGAAAGCTCATCCTGATAATTATATCTTATTCTTGTAAATTTGTAGGACTAAAGATATTGAAGAATCTGAGTGAAACATGAGAGGACAACACTTTTTTAAGTAATCTGCTCCTTAGTCTCCTCTTAATAGACAATTAATATATGATTGCAGTAAACATCAAATAGCTGAAATCACATATATTTCACCATTTTGACTGATAAACACTATCTTGTTATTCATATCGCGTTTCCTGTAGATTATTTTTGTGAACTGATCTTTTTAGTCACTTCAGTAATGAAATGTTTTTGAAACATATACTGTAACTTATGTCTGCCAACAATAATGCTGATTTAAAGAAAAGAACATACTAGTTTCAATCTTTTCCATCCAAATTCACCTTAAGAGCTGTAAAACTTCTAGCTAAAGCACACTTATCTGGTGAATGCTCTTCCACAATCAGAGAAGCCCTGTTCTAAAACTACCTTTCTCATAGGCTTCAACATAAAACATTTTTCCGTTCCTATGATTGGCGAGTTTGACTATCAAAAAAAAAAAAAAAAAAAAAAAAAAAGAGAAGGCCAGTGTACGCCTACAAAATCTGCTGGAAAACTCGAGTTTAAGAGGTTGTGGCATAATGTCAGGTTACGCAAAAACTGATGCGCAGAGGGGTGAGCATGAACGGGTACCCGCTCCAAAATCATGGACCCGGACCCGGATCCGTTTCTAACGGGTCCTAAAAATTAGGACCCGTACCCGGACCCGTTGACAACGGGTCCTAGAAATTAAGACCCGGACCCGGACCCGTTTATAGTCACAACGGGTAGCGGGTACCCGTTTAATTTTAAGGTAACTTAAAGGTAACC
>JBBYHQ010020176.1:0-10124 GCA_038382645.1 Spergularia azorica | reverse complement strand
TATGAGTCCAATCATGATGTTGATGATGATAATTCGGTCCACTCTATTGCTACATGTGTTGTGAAAATTCCCAAGCACGATCCCCCCGACCCCAAAATTGAAAATGTGAAGTGTATCTCCTTGAAATGCGTGAAACATGTGAAGTCTCATGTGAAAGGGATGCATTCTACACTAACCGAGTCACCCCTAGTGTTTAGAAAGTCTTTGCTGTCGGTTTTGCAGGAATCAAGGCCCAATAAAACTCTTCCGAGTGTTTCAAAGAAGAAAAAGGGGAAATTTGGGAAGTATGGGGTTAAAGGCGTTACTAGATGGAGGGTCAAGGGTGAAACGGCAAATTGTGGGTTGGATGTGTTGAGATTTGGCTATGGTTGATCGGTTAGAGTTTTGATGAGTCGAGCCAACGACGTTAAACAAAGGCGCTACTCGGGAGGCAACCCGAGCCATTTGTGTATATGTGTGTTATGGTGTGTTTTGGTACTTTGGGAATCGGTTTTGTTTTGAATATCAAGCAACAAAAGGTGAAAAAGAAGTTGGGCAAAGAAGACCTCTAGTCGAGATAAGAAGGTCTCGAGTAGAGGCCGTAGCTAAAGTTTTCCAGAAAATCCCCTATCTCGACACGAGAGCCGACTTCCTCGTGTCGAGAACAGTCGTCTCTAGTCGAGACAGGGCGCTCTCGAGTCGAGAGAAGCAATTTTGTCCAGTTTTTTTTGCGGATACAGCCCGACTCCTCCTCCTTCTTCCTCATTTCTTTTCTTTCATTTTCTCACTCATATTCTTCACCATTTTCGACCCAACACCCCCAAACACTCAAACTCACTCAAATCTTCACCATTTTATACAAAATCACTCCCAAACTTCCAATTTCTTCACAAAAATCACTCGACAAACAACAAATCAACCCCAAAAACACTTATTTAATCAATTTCTACTCAAAAATTCCAATTTTTCTCAAGAACCCTAGAAATTGGGGGTTTTGTTTCTTGGAGCTTTTGGGTCGATTTCAAGGGTGGAAAAGTACCTAGGGGTAGTGATGAGGCTAGTACTAGCAATTTGGAGGATCAACTTTGCTCAAATTTTTCATTTTGAGTCCATTTCGGTAAGAAGACTCCTCAAATTCGAAATTTGTCATTGTTGGTGTTTTGGTTGTTTCTTGTTGGCTTTGTGGGAGTATTTTGGTTTACTTGAGCATTATGAAGAATTGTTGTGCCTAGAAACAAGTTGGGTAGTGTGCAATTTGGATTTTGTAGTGTGCATTTGGTGATTGTGAGCCATATTTTGGTTTGTGGTGAATTGGAGATTATTGAGTATTGTTCTAGTGTTTTTGGTGATTGAATTTCTGATTGTGAATGTTTGATAATGGGGAGGAACGACAAAGAGGCCGGGTCTTCAAAGAAAAATCGAAAAAGACCCCCGACCCTAAATATTATGAGATGCTCCACGTTGAGGACTTAAGTAAGGAAGAGAAAGTGTTGTTTAACTCTCTAGTGGAGGGTGGTAAATTGTTTCCCACCAAATTCTTTGATATCCCTACTTTAGAGAGTCTCGGGTTTGCGGAATCGGTACTATACCTTATGCCCAAGGGGTGCATGTTGGGGTTTCTCCCCAAGTGGGCCCCCACGTATGAGAGGTTGACGTACGAGTTTCTTGCTACTTTCATTCATGATGCCGAGAATGAGAGAGTTGCCTTCTGTTTGGGCAATGCTCCATGGGTATGGACGTATAGTTATTTTGAGGCATGCTTTGGTTGGGAGAGACAGACGGAGGAGTCCGGGGTGTATGTTTCTTTTGGAGGAGACGAGGTGGTTCCGCTTTGGAGGAAGCTCACTCGGGATTTGGTTTACCCGAGAGGCCCTAGAATTTTTATGCTCCCTCACCCCGCCTTGCGACTTATCTACAGGGTGCTAGGGATGTGCGTGTTCGGGCATGGTGAGCCCAACCACGTGCAACATTTGGAGATGAGCGCTTTAGTTTCTTTTATCCCGGGTGAGAACGGACTTCCTCCTTGGGTTCGACTGTTTGTTGATGCGTGTGTAGCCATCCGTGACACTCTGAACCGTTCCATAGGGTTGGGCGGTATGATAACTTTGATGGCTCGCAGTTGTGAGATTCAGAGGGTCGATGAGGAGGGTGACTTAGATGATTTGCCCTTGATTAACACCGCTCTCCTCCGCAGGATTCGATGGATCACTCCTATCAAGAACAAGAGGGAGTATGCCGGGCGTTACCATTGGACGTTGGGGACGGATCACCAGAACTATTTGTTGCTCCCTAACCCAGACCGCCTGAGGATAGTGGATGGCCAGGGTGTTGAGGATTTGTATGTGGAGGGGCAGGTTGTACGCATTACTCAGGATGCCGGAGGGGTTCGACGAGCTGAGATTGAGGAGTTGGAGGCCCGCCCGAGAGTTGAGTTGGGTGGCCCTGGCTTCGTTCCCCATGTGGCATTTCCCCCGGAGTTTGACGCTTGGAGAGGGGGCGTTGACCAGACTCTTGGCGGTTTTGGCCAGCAGATAGAGATGTACTGTCATAGGTTAGACGCCTATGGCCAGCAGATGGGCCAGCAGTTCGAGAGTTTTGGCCAGAGATTTGATGGAGTTGATCAACAGATGACGAGCTACGGGCAACAGATGCAGGAGTTTGGTCGGAGGGTTGATGGGTTGGATCACAGGATGACCGTTCATGACACTCGTTTTGAGAGAGTTCTGATGTACTTAGAGGCCTCCCACCAGTACCACTTGACCGCTCACGCGCCTGGGTATGTAGCCCCCGATTTTACTGAGATTGATGAGCGTCTGCTCCAGCTTCACCTCCACGGTCAGCAGTTCCCACCAAAAGACCCACCGTACTGAGGTACGCACCTCCTCCCTCTTTATGCTTTGATTTGCATTTATTCACATATATTAAGCATGGGGGAGGATTATTGTTCTTGCTTGTATATTTGTATCATATTGTCTAACCGATTTCCTAGTATTGTTTGCTTTGTTTGTTGTTTTTGTGTTTTATTCTTGTTTCGATCGTGACATTTGCCATTCATTTGGAGAAGCCAAGGTATGAATACATTCTTTCCTACACTTTCTTCTCATCTCATTTCTAGCCGTGTCACTCCACCACCCTGTTTTGTCCCATATTTTATACCATCTCTCTTCATATTGACCCCTCCCGTTCGTTCCACATGCTTGTTTGTCCATAAACCATTGACATTTGGCCCGAAACTCACAAAATATTCACATAATGGCCTTCTACCGGTTTTTGGACAACTATTTGTAACAACCCTAAATTTTCGCTAACTTTTAATACAAAAATAAAGGATTGTTATGCCGCCATTGACTACCAAGGCAACGACAAGGCTCATTTAAAACAAACTTAATAAACAAGAAGAACAAATGACAGCGGAAGGCTTCTAGCTGAATCTACAAATCGAGAATTAAACCAAAAGATAAACTACAAATCGTCCCCAATGCAAATATCTGACGACTCATCAAAATGCCCAACATGCAATGACGCTTCAACCATACAATGCATCTCAATCTGCAAACCTGTCAACTGCGCCACCAAAAGGATGACACAGGCCCCAGAATAGGGTAGGGACACAACCCGAAACAAAGAACGTCAGCACAGGCTGAGTAAGAAAAGAGAGAGCAACAAAAGAAGGTAAGATACGCGCCTTATATTGGTGCGTAGCTACAAATAACTGAGCAAACTACGCCAAGCAACAAAGACAACGAAGTACTGGGCACGACTCGTGCACAGTTCAGAAACAGAACACACAGCCGAAAAGAGGCTTAAGCTTGATTGGTTCTTTTCTTGTTAATTCTTATTAACTTGTACATTATTCGAGGGCCTCCGTGAGGTCCCTAAATCGAGCCAAGGGTCCAACCCCAAGACTACCACATCTAGAGTAAACAAGTAACGTAGTCCTAATGACCCGAGTGTGCACACCCCTCGCTAGGGGGACGGTAGGACGTACAAGTCCCTAGGAGGAAGCCTATTAGGGGGTTCGGTAGCTGATCTCCAACCCTTTAACACAAAGCCTCTCGTCAGAGGTTATAACATGGCGAATACAACGACACAAAGGCTGTTCTCTAGATGGGTTTCACAAGTTATTTCAGCTTTCACTTTAGATATTTAAGGTACATTATTTGTGCTTGCGCTTTTCAATTTATAGACGGCCGTAGCCGGAAACAACAACATTCGAATCAACAGTGGGTAAAGACATAGCCATAAACAAGATATACATAAGCATGGACTTCAAGAATGATGAACAAGAGATGTAACGAACACAGTAATGGATGAATGAAAGGTATAGCTCAAGAGAACAGAAGATACAAGCATGAATCTCAAGAATTATGAGCGAACAACAATGAGTAGGCAATAAGAGATAAAACGAATGACAAAGCTCATGAAATTGAACAACACAAACATGCTCAACTTTAGAGGGTCAACCTTCTTACCTTAAACGCTAATCCATTTCTCCTTTTTACTCTAACATCATCTCTTCCATAATAAATAATACCCAATTCCTTAAGCCATAAATTGTAGTCTTTTACTCCATCAAACCTAATTACAAATTACACAACCACGAATGACGCTAATTGAATAAGAACCCAAATCTGCGAAGTAGCAAAGAAATAGGTATAACTAACATTTGAGGAATGGGTTGACTACCAAATTTGATTATGTCATAAAGGATTATCTCAGGAACGTCTCCTCAAAATTTCGTTCACAAACTCCAAGCGGATCAACAGGAATCAACCTCACAGTGAACCATAAACATGAATTAGGGTTTACCCACGAATTAAGATATAACTTTTGATATAAGAATACAGACCTTACCAATTTTGGATATGTTGTTACAACTAGAGTGAGGAACTTCTCCCAAAATCTCGTCCCAAAATATTTTATGAGTCAATGGGAATCATCAAGATACCGAGTGAGCGGAACAGTTTTCGGGAAGATAGACATAGCTCCACTAAAACACCTCCACATGGAGCATACGATGGAATATTGGCACGATCTACATTTCTATGGATTTTTATCGAAATCACGGTTCTAACGCCATCAACCACGACTTAAACAAAGGTCGTATGTGAGAGTTGTGTGTGTTTGAAGTTGACAAAGTGGTGCTGGGAATTTTCTGCGGGTGGAGGCTACGAAAAGGAGAGAGGGAGAGGGGGAGGACGAATGATTAAGAAAGAAATCAAGGGTTTTATTTATTATATGTATACGGGTATGAGAGTAACTCTGATTTGGGCTTAGCTAATTAGGTGGGGTTGCGTGATCCACAAACCCGATCCAAATCCGAATGACTAACGAATCCTCTTGTGTAATTCTATAATTAGAAATCTCATAATAATTCAATCGAGTTCCAATAAAACGTTAATAAAACCCTCAATTACATTATAAAACGTAACACCCTTAATTATTTAGGTTCCCAAAAATACGGTCGTCCCGAAGATTTAATCTCCTCCTTAAATGGATTTCACACAACTCTTTACACTTCAAATTTCCTCAACCGATTTCTCGCAACCAACATCCACAACTTCCAACACGGGCGAAAAGTAACATAAGAAAAGAAATGAGAAGTAGGATTCAAAGATATAGCAGTAGAGAAAGGAGAAAGTGCACCATCAATGCACTTACTCACAAGAGAGTCGTGTTTAGCTAGAAATGCATCATCAATGCATTTCAGGAAGGAATAGCGCGCAATTATAATAAATTTTAATATTGGCGCGAAATGATGCCAAATAATATTACGTGTGCAACGTTAATGCATGAACAATATAACGTGTGCAACTGCGATGCACAAAACAAGTACGTGTGCACCATAAATGCACCAATTAGGTAAACATGCTTTATCATATAATTTTATCATATAATGACAAAATAAACATAAGTTCTTATAAATTAGGGAGAAAAATGAACGCACGTGGTTCTCATCCCCCTTCAAGAAAAGGTTCGCCCTCGAACCAAAAGTACTTAATTCGAACAAGTGTGACTAATCTGAACTTCAAATCCAGTTTTCACTTGCATTATTTTTCACACCTTGGTAATGCATCGCAAGGTTTTGTCGCAGTATTCCAAATTTTCTTTCTCATCCTCGAGTCAACCATATTTGGTGACGATTCCCATAGATTGTAGTTTCATGAATTCTTAGCGATTCAAATTCTGCACATTCAATGCATTTCTTACATAATATGCCAACGATAGCCATAGAACACGTCATTAAAACAGACCTTTCCTGAAACCGGCCGGCGATTCTAACTCGTAACCATTTACCATCCTTTAAAAAATTTCATATCAACCAAAGAGTTTTAGGGTGATCTTCTGTGCTCCAAACCTTTTCATTTACATCTCGCATGTCAAACTCGTGTCGGAGCGTTCTCATCCCCAAAAGTATTATGAAATATTGTTCAGTATACCAATAGGGTGTCGAGACCACCCTATAAACACATTTGGAATTTCAACTCTCAAATGACTGGAACTCGCATACCCTTATTACTCAATGCATACGTGAAACTAACCGATATCTAGCCTGATATCCCATTCGTCTAGCAGGTTAGATGTTGTAGCTTAGTTGGTCAAGCTTGCATCGGTATTCCTTCTCCACCCAAGTTCAAAAGTTGTAGGGAGCAGATTTTGCTCCCATGAATTCGTATATTTCAGCAGAATGACTTGACTTTGTTGATCTATGTCTCAAACATTCAAGTCATCATCCTTGGTAGTGTCATTACGAGTATACATTAGATCTCGCAACCTTTAACCTTCATTTTCTTCTCCGTAATAATTGATTAGCAATAACAATTCACCATAACACCTTGACATTACGTATAAGTCATCTCTTCTCAATTGGTAGGACCTCTTCTTTTATCAGACATAAGGCATTGTAGAGCTCTATCCTCCATTTGATGGACTAGAAGACCATACATCAAACAATTAAACCTTCCATGTTAGTAACTAGCGTTGCAACGCTACGAGATTCAGTCAAACTCCTTATATGAATCTTTGACGTTGAAAATTGTCATCACATAATTATCAATGCATTCAACTAATCCCGTAGGATGTCATAATTTCAATTTCCTTCGATTGAACCCCGTACTAAAATTGTGGTTTCCACGATTGACGACTATATATATCAACAAACCATCTCCAGCAGACCATTTTTCTCTTACTCATTGGATTACCTGAAAACCGACTTTATTTATCTGATTTGTATTAACTTTGTAACATGAAAACTTCAACGTACCTGTCAATCCATATGAACATGGTCCTTTCTGTTTGAAGTAGTTGGCGATAAATTTTCTAACCCCACAAGAAAGTCTTAGTGTCATGTCGAAGGCACTTAGTCGCATTTAGCAGACATCAAGATGTAGTCATACTCGTTTGCCTTAACCATTCAATGGAACCTTTACACTTCTTCGATTCAAAAACCCCATTCTTACCAACGTATACATAACATGAAACAATCTCGTCAAGTAAAACTCAAATTAACTTTACGTCATGATTGTCTCCCTTAGTTGTTTTCCAGGTCAACGTAATACTCTTTGTTGTCTCCTTGCTTGTCAACCATTTACACCCACTTTCAAACTATTTGATATATGATCTAGTTTCCGACTTTCTCATATACAAGATGTTTGATCAACGTTCATCATAGGGTTCTTTATTCAACAATTTCAACCGATTTACTCAGGACTCATGACATTTTTATTCGTTATGTACTCATTAACCCAATACATCCAAAAACCATTATTTAACCCATTGGCAGAATCACAACGTCCTACAATTAATACCCCAAGTTATCGCACTACATGTGTTTGGTTCTCTAATGTTTAAATCAATGTTTTTACCACGAGGTGCGCTTCCATTTAACCAACTTACTCACACGAGTAAACATTGCCAAACCAGACCAATTTCCTTAGCTTCACCATGACCAAATCACACCTTAGTAAAATAAATTCAATGCCTTGCACTTACTACCAACATCCACAGCTCGACCTTATTAGTAATTTGAACCCAAAATCATTTACAGTCAAGATAGACGACCCTTAGAAATTTACCAATACAAGGTACAAAACCATATGAGATTATTTCGAAACCATAAGCTTTTACCACTATTAGCATTGTCCTCTCATTTTGTACATCGCACTTCAAGTGTTATCAACTCAACACCATACAACCAGCTGATTACTATACCACCCCATTCTCCAGCTTAACTTATCCACGAATCAACTATGATTCAACCAATACATACCATAAGACCATCAACGCCAAGAGCTTAATTTATGAACTCCATCGCCGAATCATAGTGACTCTTATATCATACGAAGCACCAATCTGCACTCTTAGAAGCTAAATTTGGTGAGGGTAAACATGTCCTTAAAATAATCCTCTTTAGTCAATAGATCTCGAAGGGCATAGATCAATGTCAAATCCATAATCCACCTCACTACCATAGTAAAGTCAAGATTCCGAATCTATAAGGTACTTTAAGTTCAGTTGTTCGCCATGCCTTATTCTCGTAGCCAACGGGTGACTTGACGTCCATACCAATGAATCGAGCAATATTAATGTGCATGTACCCAACTTACTTGTCATTTATATGTGTAGATTTTTCCATTACTGTACTTATGCCCAATTGATTCATCTTAAAATCTCAAAATCCAGTGGTTGTAAAAGAAACTAGTAAGTATAGCTTCAGTGTCCAATAGATTATTCATGAATGGTACACTAGCCTTTAAAAGTTAAAATGTCATTGTCGTAGCACAGTGGGTTGTCTTTTGCTTCTTACTGATATACCTTAGTGCTAAGAATCCCCAAAATAATTCTTTTTTTTTTTTTTTGTCTTCGCATCATTCAAGTCATACCACGATTTTAGCATGTAGACACCCAACGGTTGTGGGGATGCTTAACAAAACGGCCTAACTGCATAATTGATACTAAAATCATAGCCTTCTATCATTCAATCGAGTCATATCCATAAATTTCGAAATTGTTTAGCCACTAATGTTGTCAAGAAATCCTGAATCTATTTTCCTTTAATCTTCTTCATAGTATAAATCACACTAATTTAAGCACGTGCAAGCGACTGCTTGATCTTTTGGAGTTGGGTCTTCCTCCAATAATCCATCCTTGACTTGGGATTAACTGTACTTCTGCATGTCTAGCAACAAATTTATCAGGGTTCATTCATGTATCCTTGCTCATTATATATCCAATAATGTCCAGCACTTTGATCACATGACCACCAACAGAAATTCATATAATAAGGTTAAGAAATCTGTCAACTCCTCATTCCCTTGGTATTAGAATTTTCCTCGCACCATCTTCTAATGGTAGTAACACATCAAATCAGCAGTATCGAACAACAGTTCAGGCACCTTGCACCCCTATTGAAAACGATTTTAGGTCAAAAAGGTAGTAAACGATAAATAACTGCAATGAACACCAGTCTAGTATTCGGCTCGCTTAGTTCTGACTTTTCTGAGATTTTCCGTTTTTTATGTTTTTTTTTTTCTTTTTTATTATTATTATTATTAGGGGCACACGACTCGTGTACAATAGGGCACGAGTCGTGCCTCGATCAATGTTTCTACGGCACAAGAATAAACGAGCACGAGTCGTACTGTCCTCAGTCGAGGATGTGGACACCAAAATCACGGTGGAAGAAGCAATTCACAAACAATTCATCACCACACAATTAGCATATAGTTTCATCAACGACTTTATTCCAAATATAATCGCAGGGGTAATGTCCCCTATACAAAAGTACACAATAATAAGACTCCAACTAAAATCGTAAGTAAACAAAACACACAATCCTCAAACCAAGGCCTCGGAACCATACATAAATAATGACGCGGATAATAAATCCAATGATTAGTTTACTCATAATAATGCTCGGGGAATATCACTCAAAAGGGAAGCAAAACTCAAAGTTCCAATAATCGAGATTATGATAAGGTCATATGAGGTTTCCTCTTGTTCTTAACACATTACCCATAGAAATAAAAGTTGGTCGATTGAATCAATTCCTCATACTCATTCCCACCAACAAACAGAGTAGTGTACTCGGAAACGATTCTTATCATCATTTAACCCATATAATAAAAGAACAAATGATACACGGG
>JBBYHQ010020161.1:0-10125 GCA_038382645.1 Spergularia azorica | reverse complement strand
AAACCAAACGTAGGAAAGTTGAAAAATCTGCTTCCTTTCCTTTCCTTTCCGTCCACTTCCTATCTACCAAACATGCTAAGAAGTTTTGCATTGACTACGCCTTTTTATGGGCAGGGATATTTGTTGCGATACCGTCCCATTTGATAGTTTTGTGTCTTGTCAACAGCGGCCCTGTTGAGACAAGAGGCGATCAAAGAGTTTAATTACATTAGTTTACATTAGTTTATGTTGTATAGCTCGTATGCATCAGCTTTTAAAAAGTTTCGGATTTGACTAACTTGGAAAAATGATGGTGAGTTTTATGTGATATTAAGTGACAAAGACTTTACTTGTAACAACAATGAGCTAACTTGTGTCTTATAGGATGGTTTAACTACGTAGGACTCCCACAAGGGCCGAACTTAGGAATAACTACCCGATAAGACTGGGAGACGCTGAAAAGATTGAAGATTATTGTCAAAGGGTGATTGACAGATGCAACTTCTATAGTAACCTGTGCAGACGAGAAATATATGCTCACCGAGTGGTTAAGGCGGGCTATATCCTGAAGACCCTACCCAAAAGGGCACCCTAGACCACCTAATAGCCAAGTACGCTGACCTTACAGACATGAATCTAACTCCTAATTTAAAGAGGTACAGACATAAATCTCACAGGTTTAAAATCTCTTCAAGACAGTGGAGGATGGACTAAGACATCTGTTACAGTGCATCTCAGACTCTCAGCATATGGCAAGAGTAATCAGGGTTTTAAGGCGTTGATGAAGGAAAAACAGAATTTATAAGAACTGACCTCAGCTACATAGCCAGCACGATAAGCACAAATGGAATTCACAAGCTGAGGTGCAGTATCCTGGAGAATCTCACGTCTGTCAGAGAATTTAGGTTAAAACCAAGAAAATACATGTAATAATGTCAGAATAGTTCATCCTCATGGCATGACTACTTGACAGGGCATAAACTTAACCCAAAATCAGAGGCCTGTGCAGATGTCCAAAATAGTAAGGTCCTTTAAGAATATTCAAGAACATCTGTTGTCAAACACGGATATGCTGGACTACAGAATTAAAACTCCAATATATGCTCAAGTCCCAGCATTACACAGACATTTTAAAAGAAAGGAGAAAACAGTCATAGAAAGCCGAACAATTACAATTATATGGGAATAGGATTCACTTACGTGTAAGACAAGACAAGTTCACAAAGTTTGCGTGTCTTGCAGAAAGCAATACTGCGCAGTCCATGCTGCACGAATTCAGCAAGGAGACACGCGACCTCTACTATTGGGCTGCAAAAACAAGGAGAGGACAGTCATCAGTGACTATCAAATTTCATATTCTATGTTGTTGCAGAAAGGTAGTCATATCAACAACAACATTAATGGCTCCTGCCTATGGAGAGGTAAGAGGGGTTAGATGTACGCCAGCCTTACCTTATGTTGAAAACCTAGAGAGGCTACTTACAGATGACCCATGAGGAATATTGTGTCGAGGACCGCACCCACTGACTGTTGCTTCACCATACAAGAAGTGAAGACAATTTTGTGACCCATATCCTAAAGTATAAAATTGACTGTTTGGACCATAGCAGCAGGGCAAAGAGTATACTGCTGCTGTACACTATAACTCGTAGAACAAATATCATGAAAAGATTGGTATAATCTCTCTAGGGTATATAAAGTCTGGCCTAACAAGCAAACAATCTTTCATAGCCATAAAGGCATCTAGACTGGCCTTAACAGGTCAAAGAAAAGTTCACATCATGCGTTTATTTTGTTTTAACCTCGCACCCACCACCACCAACAACAACAACCAAGCCTTATTCCCAAAATGATTTGGGGTCGGCTAACATGAATCGTCGTCACCCCTCACACAAAAAAAAAAAAAACAAATCATTACCTTGTTCGCCCCATGACGACAACTTTTTTGTTCCCACCCTGCTGTACCTATATGCAATAGATGAGCAATTAGCAGCCAGACAAAATAATGCCCACTGCAATAAAGATGTGACAGCAAAAAAGGCACCCACAGATTTTTGACACAGAGTTGGATTCCAAAGAATGAAGAGCTTTGGACCTGAAGGACTTCCATCTTTGTGAATAAGCTCTACTGCTGGTAAATTTGCAAGTTCCTGAAGAGATAAAATAGCTAACCTCAAAATGATTGGAAGGGATAAAAAAAAAAACTAAACATGAATTTCAGTAGCAATTAGGGATAAAGCGGCCTGATAAAAATTTGCTTTTAAGCCACAAATAAACTCACCATAACATGCTCACTGGGATTAGCGGAAGTGGCAGTAGAGAAAACAAAAGAAGGATCAGACCCGTACACTGCGTGATTAAGAAAAATCTGCGTTACATGTCAAACTCCTACAAGTGCGAGAAGGGAATGTTATGACTTATGGCAGGCCATCAATAGTTAACAACTTAACGTCATCTGGTTTTAAAAACTTTTATACTATTTTTGGGTGATAAGTAGGGAAAATATGTGTTGAAGGGGTGCCTTTCACAGGATTTGTCTGAGGCAGAATGCTTTAGATTGTTAAGAACCATGGGAACCACATCATATTTTACTAAATCTTAAGGCTCCTTAGTAATATATAACCAGTAACAAGTACCATGAGAACATAACCGTTGCAGTCTCCTCAAAATAAGGGCAGTATGAGAACCAAAAGATCCTTTATACACATGCGCTTCATCAATGATCACAAACCTATTTGATAAAGGAGAAATCACACATTAGAAACTTCCAAACAAAAACATTTAGCACTGAAATAAAGACACCAAAAAAAAAAAAAAAAATAAACCACGCAGAATAGAAAAGCATATTAGTAGAATATGGCCAAATGAGTAAGGACCGCTATCCAGCAATACTAACTTAAGGTTTGATAACATCCACTGAAATTGTCCATGAAATGGCAATATTGACAAGTGTAGCATATCTGGATTAGTGATCAACTGCAACAAACGTGAGAAGACAATCAGTAAATCATTCACGGGTCCCTAGCACATCGTCTATATTCTCATGGAATGTTTAGAGTACCATTCTAGCATTATCACGAAGCCACTTCCTGTCTGCCTGAGACGTGTCACCATCATACACACCAACGTTAAGGTGTTCAAAGTTTTTAGTCATACCCAGCAAAGCGCGTAACTGATCCTGAGCTAAGGCCTGCAAGCAGGAACCAACAAAGTTTTTCTTCAGAGGACAGAGAGGAGGAAAAACAGTAAACAAAGAGGAGACTGGAGAATTTGAAAGACAGGACTTTCTCTAGGAGTAAGAGATCCCTTTATCATCTGAACATACAACATACCTTTGTTGGGAACAAATATAGAGCACAAGAAAGCATATCTTGGGATAATGCTTCTAAGACTGGGACATTGTAGCAAAGAGATTTCCCGCTAGATGTCATGGTGGCGACAACAACATTTTTACCGCACAATGAAGCCCTAATAGACTCAGACTGCACAAGTTAAAAACAAACTCATGCTAGTTCGTATTTCGTAATATTTATCATCTGTGAGCAAAAAGGCAGGACAGATACAAACCTGATGGCTGTATAGCTTAGATATCCCTAAAATCTCTAGAGCAGACTTCGTATTTTCTGATAACTCATCTGGCATCTCAGAGAAGTCAGGTATTCTGGCGTTGATTTCTTCCACATGTACTATCTGAGCACAATGCCAACTGAATTAACAACTCCTCTCTTGAAACAAATTATCAAAACCAACAATTTAGTTACAACCTTCTGGATATTGACATGCTATTCTTTTACTATTCACTCCCCGAAATTTATTAACTAGAAAAAATTGTAAATCAACTTATGAAGTTAAACAAACTATGAAGAACGGAGAAGTTTTGGACATTATCAAAGCAAAACAAACTTTCTCTAGATATGCCTTCTAAACAAGATACCTGTCCCTTGGATCCTAAGCCTTTCCTAAGATGTTCAAGCATTGACCATGGTGATAGTTGATGGGTCTCCTGTTTAGTCAAGTAAGAACAATCAAAATTAAGGGTGAGCTAGATCAAACATGATACAGAAATGGGTGTCAATTTTATCAAACAAATAAAATTAGAGATATCAGATCTAAATTAACCAAGTTTGCAAGTAGTGAAATAGTAACCTTCTTCACATGCATCAAAGAAAAGGTCAACGTATTATTTCCATCACAGCTAGAACACTGATAGATTTGGATGATACTGTAAACAAGAATTAAACATGTAGGTAACGGAAAGTACTAATCCTGCAGTATTTATAAAAAAGTTGTTGAGGGTCTTCAGTCTTAACTGAAAGATGGCATAAGTTCATCCCAAAGTGAAGGCACAATGAGCACCAGCAGATCCTATCTCTACAACATAGTATACAATGCTGTATGGTGACAGAATAGCTATTCAAAGCAAACAATATATCCTCTCACTTAATGACTCTTCAGAAACATTAACTAAAGCAAAAGGTAGGGCATGAGACAAGACACAGGAATTCAAAAACCATATTCTTTCATTGGAGAGGAAACATACACAGCACCATGTATCAGCAGCATGAGATGCTGCTTTTTCATGTGACAAAAAGGCAGCATTCTTCAGAGATCCAAGTAGTTGTTCCAAGGAAAAAATGTTCTTGCCAGAATGATTCCCTTCACGCTGCATGAAAAATGATACAAAAGGCAAACAACTCGTATTAGAGCCTGAAGCATGGTGGTTATACTAAAATAAAATGGGCTGAAGCACGAGATAATAATACATAGCAAGATAGCACAGCAGATTACAACTTTCAAGAGTTCAAGTTTGATAGAACATGGTGACACGTACATACCATTAAAACCATCCTTCTAGCTACAGTTCTATAGTTAATCTAGCGGGCCAACTATGAAGCTGGACAATAAACATTCAATTGGGCGCCAAAACTTAACATATGTGTGGCAGCCATGAATCTCTCACCATATATACATTGAAAGCAAATTGTTATCCAACACTTAAACTCATCAGAGCTATGTATAGTCAGAGATCACGGCATGCAAATTAGATCATCCTGTTCTGAGAAGTATTATCTTTTTTCTAGTTTGTACTCAATCCCCAATCCCTTTCATTTCACTTTAAGGTGCTTCGAAAGACATAAAAAAATTAATACAATAAAAGTCCATCATGTACCAGACACCTCCAACTGTGCAGATATTTTTTTTGATAAGTAAGATTGGTTATCATTATATTCAAAAGGACGCCAAGGGGGTGACTCCCATATACAACAAGACACCTAAGAGGGTGACGTCCATATACAAAAGAGAGCTAATCAAGCTCTAGGACTATCATGAGAAATCTTATCCACAAAAAGAATGAAAGTCAAGTGTTGGTGGGAATGTAACACCTGACTCCAACTATACAACATCCTCAAAAGCCTAAGTCTGAAATCTTGGTTTGTCAACATAATATCATCAAAAATGCGATGATTACTCTCTTTCCAAGTACACCACCAAATCGCTATTGGAACCAACTGTGAAGATATTTTGACAATTAGCTTGACTAAGTTTGAGACTTAACCCCCACATCTGCTCTCGTTAAGGATTGTTATAAGGTTTATTAAGTATGGCCCTCCCACCCTTTAAGAAGCACTTGGGTCGGCTCTTACCATGACATACATCAAAGGTATCAGGCCCAGACAGGGACACCCGGCGGTACAGTAGTAATACTGACAATAACAACAACAGTAATTATGTGGTGTCATATGGCAGTGTACTAGTGAGACAAGACAAATATACATTGTAAATGGCGAAACTGCAGTTCATAGAAACTGTACAGCAACAAAGCTTCACCACGTAGCCCCAAGAGCTTGGGAATCAACGAAACTACGGGATTTTAGTCCTACATACCACAAGTAGCCTGAGACCCTCCTCTAAAGTTTTTCTGAAGAGTGTTTGCCTGTTCTTTATTGAGCGGAAAATCTTTGACATACCAACCGGCTTACGAGCTGAAAGCACGGAAATTCAAATATCAGAGAATCAATTCGAAATCCACAGCAACGAGATGGGCGTGATGAAGAGAAGACATACATCAGTAAGCTAAATAGGCAAACGAAGAATCATTAATGTCATATATTATTACCTGACATGCAATTATCTTCATCTTGATCCCTCTTTCCACCTGAGGAGTTGCAAATGATAATGGCATCAGGTGACTGTGTCGTCTCAGCCTCTTCGTCCACAAAATACACAACCTGGAATTAAACAGCAGTCAAGGGGCATGAAGACAATAATTAATCAGTGGAGAATGAGGGAGGTTAGAGAATAATATACCGAGTCGGGAGATATATATAAGGTTAGACATCAAGGACCATGTTCTTATAAATGAACTGATGAGATTCAGGAGAACCTCTTTTTTAAGGAAACTAAAATGTTGTTGAGGAATAAGTAAAAATATGGGCGACTGAACCTCCAAACACAAAATTACAAAAAACGCCAATACTTTGTATAAAGAAATCAGGACTCCCTTGTAAACACTTGCAACCTTAGACCAAAGAGATGCAAAACAACAATCCACACCCAAATACTAATCCAAATGATGACTTATGCAAGTGACGTTCGATCTAATTCCTAAGTACAACTTCACTGTCAACATTCATATATAATATCAAAAAATAGTATCAGAAGTACGCATGTTATGCTCCATAAGTTCAATCCCATTCTTGGAAGCCTATCAGGCTGTCACATGATCTGGAAAAGAGCTAGTAAAATGATGTACTCATAATAACTTTTCTTACATTACCTCCATGTCTCAAAGGCTCCCACTATGGAGAGACAAAGAGACAAAACACAAAGCTGTTTACGAAATACAGTACGAGTATATATGAAGATAAAAAAAAATCTACATCACGGACTTCATCTCACCTACAACCTTGGGGTACTAGTGCCACTCTACGAAAAGGATAAGTGCACAACTAATAGCAACAAGGTACAAATTCGGAAAGGAATGAAGCAAGTGACCGTTTGAGTGGTGCAAATCGAATGAACGCATGCAAAACCTAAGGAACTTGTCCTGGATAACAAGCGTCTCTTAATCCTGGCCTCCATCTACACAAAAAGAGACAAAAGAAAATAAAAGCAATAACCAACCTTAGGGCAAACCTCTGATAGACGATTCAAATCCTCCATACGGAGACAAAATCCAAGTTCAAGAAGCTTATCAAGCGAATCCTTAATATATATAGATGTGAGTGTCTCATGTTGCACTTGAGAAAAACCAGCAAGAATGTTCAAGAATGTAAATCCCTTCACCATATTCTTTAGCCAAGCCGGGCAATGGCATGACGAAGAGGATTGAATGTTATCCTGAATCCTGGCGTTGCTTAAAAGCAGACACTTCCCGGTTTTCACATCTAATGAACAATGCACAGAATCCAAAACCTTGACAATTCTTTCACACAGAGCTCTATCAAAAGAATGTTTCCTAGCAGACTGCAAGATACAGGATATGGTCTCTTCATCTAAGCCCCCTTTCATAGCCGAAATGGACATCCGGCCACGTTTTTTGGGCAAGTTACTTGTGTCATGTGTTTCCATCGTTGAACCCATAGTATTACTTGACAAGTGATGCGGAGTGGAATTAGGCTGTTGTTCACAATTTGGTGCATTGTTTAGATAAGACAGATCTTTCATCATGTCACGCCATAGCGCTTCTTCTAGCTCCGGATTCATGGTTTGCTGAGGAGCCTGTGAGCTTACTGCAGATTCCTGTGGTGGAAGTTTTTGGGATTTGCTTTTCTTGGTAAACGGCATAAGAGCAATAAAATCCCCCGAGTTAATGGAGAGACTGCCAATCTGACTTTCCATAGCCAGTTTTTCTCCCTGGCATAAACAATACAACCCAATTATATTGAGGATAAAGAAGACAAACTATCACATAACAATTGTACACAACACCAGAATAATAGTCAAGATTATATTTATGCAAAATCTACTGTGAGACGGTCTCATCTCATACAATGAGACCTCTCACACATTTCAAAAGTAACTATTACTTTTCAAAGCCAAACTATTTCAAAAGTAACATGCTAATTTATCAAAAGTAACTGATTACTTGGTCTCATACGATGAGACGGTCTCACCGTAGAATTACTGTTATATTTATCTCTCCCTCAAATAATGCAAGTTCCAAATTCAAAGTCCATTTACCCACAGAATATCAAAGTGAAACATCTAAAACTGGGTTAAAAAAAAAAGCACCTGCCAACACAGGCAATCAACAAGCCAAGCAATAACTCATTCTCAAATACAATTGACAAACTCACAATGCTGATACGGTGATACCGTAGCTTAACCTAGGGCTTCCAACTTCTTAACCCCATGTCCTCACCAACAAATCAACCAACTTCGGCAAAACACCGCTCCCTCCTCTCTCCCGCGACCAATGCTTCGCCATCTCCAGGCAAACCCGGTAACTTAACCTTGCAGCCGCCTCTACAGCACTACCCAACCTAGTGTTCTCAACACCAAAACCACCTAACTCCAACAAAACTTTTGATCCCTCCCACCCTTTACTCTCTCCAACAAGCATAATTTCGGCACGGGCCGAGCGCATAACAATCAATTATCACTTAAAAGTCCCCCACATGCCCAAAAAAATCCCACTAAACATCAATTGGATAAAAATCACCATAAAGTTTCAACCTTTTCCAAGGAACATACAACATAATCACATAATCCATCTTCAAACAACAACACATCAAATAAAACAATACCCAGAAATTGAACTAACGAAACAAATCAAACTAAAGTGAAAAAATCAAAACTTCGAAAAAAATAAGGGCAAATTATAAAATTACATACCCGAAGAAAAAGGTGAAAATTGGAACAAGAAGAAGAAGAGGCGGGAGGAAAAGAGTCGTGTAGAAGAAGCTTCAAATCTGCAACACATTTGGCGGGAGAAATAGAGATTGTTGTTGATTCTCCGCTTAATGTTCTCACCTCTATTTCTCTTTCTCTCTCCTCCACCATTGTTGTGCGTGTGAGAGTGAAGAGAGAGAAAATTGTTGGTTTAGGTTTTTGGCGGGCAGGAAATGACCGAACTTGAACCCGGTTCACCCGGTTTTATCCTTTTTTTTTTTAAATCATTTACAAATTATTTTTTTAATTTTTTGATTGTGAAATTATTTTAGGAAATGTAATCATCCAAATTAAATTCCTTGATTTTCTCTGTTTCTAGCCGTTATTATATCTTAACTAACTAATTAATCAATCATATGATTTCTGTTATTAAAAAAAAATTTGAATTTGAATTTATTCATGCAAGTCCTTCAATATTTTCGATTGTAGTTGTGTTTATTATTCTTTCTCTATTTGAAATTTATCGACTTTTGTTTTGCTCTATCTATCCTATTGAGAAGTAGAGCGAGCTGAGGCTAGAGTGTATAGTTTGTAGAAGTCTTGAATTAGACAATAATATATAGATGAGTAATGTGTACGTTGTGGATGATCAAGAAGCTAGTAAAGGTGCAATGCAAAGGTATGTAGCCTCGAAATCATTGATACTACGAGTATTTGTTTATATGTTTTGGTTGGTTGATTGCTTCAAGTGGTGTATCGAATTCACTAATAGGATAGATGTGTTTAAATCTTGATCAAATGTTAGATCCTAGAACCCGAGTTCTCCAAGTTCCGACGACTTTACTATCTGAATTAGTCGATAGATGCATCTTACTATCGTTATCTTGTTAATGTATGTATATATGAAGGAAACAAAGGACTGATATATCAAACGTTGAATCTACCATGATATTTTCATCTTCTGAGACTTACAGCAGATCATAGTCAACCACACCCAATTTTTTATTGTTTCATAATTTCTGTTGCAATTTTTCCTGACTGGTTCTTTTTGATTGAGGTGTTACAATTATGAAATAAATAATGACACAGACTGGTAGTTTCAAACTGTTAAATTAATCTGCTAAACACCTTAAAAAATACAGGATTAGTGTCCCATAGAATGTTTTTAATAGAATGTAATGCTGTGATTAGTACCTTAATATTCTTTTAAGCAGTCTCCTGAATAAAATACAGGAGATTTCATCAACTTCATCATTCAAAACATGCCAACCATAACTTAGAAAATTCATGTAAATTTTCAACAGGAGAAAA
>JBBYHQ010020130.1:0-10128 GCA_038382645.1 Spergularia azorica | reverse complement strand
CCCATGCCCATTGGGTCTTGATGGGTCCGGATCTGGGTCGTAAAATTTTAGACCCATATGGATATGGGTCGGGTTTGATTCTGTATAAGAGGTCATGGGTCTGGATCTGGGTCCTATAGGACCCGGCCCAGACCTGACCCACGCCCATTCCTAGTCAAAACCCAGAAGTGAACTGACATTCTAGCCATGATCTTAGTCCATAGAACACACTGATGACATGGATGAGATATAGGCCATTAGATTTGGTCCTGGTAAATAGGAAATGACATAGAACAGCACATACAAATACAACAAAACTTAGGTACACCAAAAAAAAAAAACGGTACTTAAGTCCAATCAGCAATACCCTTGGTATTCGTATAACAACGGGACTATCAGGATTTCAATGCTAACCGTCTCACCATCAGCGTAGGACATTTCCATCTAAACCCTCGAAGATATCATGGTAACATTTTAAACTACAAAAAGTTTCATCCAATCCTTCAGTAAGCTATATCAAAACACATCTTCTCCGTGCCAAAGTGAGACATTTACCAAGGAACAGGTTCAGAATCCAAACAGAACTTCTAGTAGGCCGATACTGACATCTCATGTTAGACTTATTCCTCAGAGATTAGGTCAAGGATCTAGAATGGCTATGAAATCTTCAACTTTTTAAGTGATAATAGCCTATTGGAACCAGTTGGAGTACGCCTATACGGCTGCTAAGAGTACAATGAGCACAAAAGAGGAAATGCTCTGGATAAAAAAGATCAAATGGTTTTTTGATGAACACACAGCACCATGTGCGGAATACACCCATAACATTATAAGATGGCCATTAAGCCTGAGAAGGTTAAAAGTCAAGGAGATATAGCTGCAATCCTGCAGTTAACTGGTGCATAATAACACTGGACGATAAGAAGTATACAAGTGCAACCATTGAACCAACTTTTTGTGCCACTGCAGGCCAAAGGGATAAACATTATCACCATGCTCCAACGATTGATATATAGAGGTAGATCTAGAGCCTCAAAGTATTGTGATGTGTCCCTGGCAATTGCCAGCATACTTCTGTGCGTTCGAATGCTGGTGACGTCTGTGCGTGCCAAAATCATTGAGTGGTGAAGAGTAGGGGAATGTTGTGCAACCTCAGGAAAGGAGGAAGGCACCTGAACATGCTGAGGTGCCAAAATCTATCTTACATTTTATAGATCCTAGGCAACTTTCTGAACACTTGCCACAGGTTATGATCAATCTGAGCATATTCATCATTTAATTAAATAGCTCAATTTCTCATTTTTAACTGAATTAAAACAACAGCAAGGAGGCTTTGCTGAGCGAGTGATCCTAGTAGGCTGACAGCTCGTACACCCTCTACAAGTACTCCAAGTTGAAGAGCAAAGGCTGACAAAATAACCCACAACACAAGTTGCAGCCTCAAATCCCATGTTAGAAGCTTTCTACTCCAAGTCGAGCAACTAATTTTCACTGTTATTAGCTTAGTATTCCTGTTGTTTATTCTTAGAAATTGTAGTAGTTGTCCACTATAAGAAAAAAAAAGAGAGCCACCACACCTACAAACTTCTAGAAGGAAAGGGAAGGGCAATGATGTCACTTAGTAGTGAGTTAGCTGGGGATAATTTATCCAGGATATTCAAAATAGGAAGTCACTCAGATGATTACTCATTCAACCATTTATCATATCAGTCATCATTTTGTATAGGATACACTCTGGAAGTCCAACTCAAAGGTTCTCATAATCTCATACTAACTTCACTTTGTATTTACAGTATAATATCACTAAAATGGCAGATTCGCCATCTATCTTCTCCAATAACCTCTGACTACCATGCGCCTATTACATTCTTTTCTATTATATTGCCTAGTGGTGGCTATAGTTCAAGCTCCATAAATAGAGAGCTATAGTTAAGCTCCATAAATAGAGCTACATTGCCATTGTAAAACTCAGACTCTAATAATCCAAACACGGAGAGTTTTCCTCGTCACGTGTTCTTGATTGTTACAACACGTCAGCAACAAATGTGTCTAGGAGCATTTCTTATGCTTGTGGTATCTCTATATCAAGGTTAAGAGTTGTTCCTTGACTTCCTTCCAGAAATTAGTGCATCAGTATTTCAAGCACAGTTAGACCCGGTTCCGTACATTAAAGTTCAGACTCTCTGAACTGTAAGAGTAGTCTCATATCCTTACTATCTACTTTACTTGTTACAGGTAACTTTCAAGATACCTCTGCATATAGTTCATATAGTATGCTTGTCTATTTCCCATCAAATACTGTTTAAGTTTCTACTCCATTTGTGGCCCTAATTTCAGCAGCAGACATTCTATTCTCTACTGCATCAATTCCGAACTTTCTGTGCAGATTTGGGTTCCTTGTGTCTTCCTAGTTAGATAGGTGCCACTTTGATCCTAATAGATGGGTGCCAGCCGTGCCGCTTTGATCCTAATATGGATGTCTTTATATTCTCCTCAAAGTAAGTAATACACAAGCTAATGTCCCATCAATTCTTGTCCCTTATTTAAGGAACCACAATTCATTTTATAAAGAGTTGCTCTAATGGATGTTTGAAAGTGTCCATTTGCCAATTCAAACAACTGATGTTGCATAGGCTAGGGTGTATAAAAGAAATGTGAACATGGAAAGACTTATCCTGCAAGTGGGTAGGACTACTTAAATAGATGGATAACATAGTATGAGGAGCCATACATATTATTGAAGAGAATACGACATTAATAAGGAGTCTAGTAATTCCAGAGTTAGACCTCTAAGTAAAACATAGAAGAAACCCGGTCATGTAGAGGAATAAAGCGAGAAGTATTGCTTACCACATGCCAATCTTCCACCAGCATTGCCTGTGGTCAAACTGAGTTCATGTCCACCTGGAAAAGAAAGCAGGATAAACCATTAAACCAAGCTGCGCCTTAGATACACCAAAAGTACAGTCAACCGTTTTCAAATAACCAGTGAACTCAACCTTTTCCAAGATCATCTTCAAGTTCATGGACCACAAAAGCTCTACCAACAACAGCATTTGGTCCACTCAAAGGAACCTGCAGAACATAGGGGATGCAGATATTGATAAGCCATGTAGTCCAAGGAAACATCCATATAATTAAAATGCAAGATTATGCACGAGATGATGCTTAAACGAATACAATGAATACCTGACTAACAACAATTGTAGCTTCAGCTACTCCTGTAACATGCCAAAGTACAAATCAGTGATAGAGTGAAAAAAAAAAAAAGAGTTGAAATAAAAAAGGAAAAACCCACGCTCAGAATACTCTAGAGACAGTTTTACCATCTGTGTTAGCAACAATGTTTCCCAGGTCACCCGCATGCCGGACTTCATCTTCCGGAGCACCATGTGTCATCTTATTAGGATTAAAATGAGGACCTATTCACAATGTAATACAAATCTGTTTAGAAGACCAAAGAAAATGATCACAATAACCACTAAGTTTCATTAAAAAGCCTCGGAGATTGATCAGATTTGAACCTGTTGAGATGCACCCATTTGTTGTATCTCCAAACTCATGCTATATGTTTCCAACACCAGGAGAAAACAGAAGTCAGATAAACACCCACGCACTTCATAGTTTACTCCCATTTTAAACAATGAAAGAGAGAGACTAACCAAGTGGAATCCATGGTTCCCAGGAGTAAGCCCAGTCACACGAACGTTGACTGTTGTTGGACCTGAAAGATGCATGGCCAACAATGTAAAGTTATTTACTAACTAGAACAATCGTTTCCACATTTCAACATTGAGCACTTAGAATGCATTCTACAGCACATCTAAGATAAATGTGGATATTTTGTAATATTGGCAAACAAGATACCAAAGAGAAAAGAACATAAAGAAATGGAAGTAATAAAAACTTATTAGTTTATGCAAAATTAGTAGACCAGCTGAATATCCTCATCGTCTTGGTTAAACTAAATTGCTTGACATTGGAGTTTTGCCATTAAACATAGGTAAGTATACATTTTACCATAGCAATAAGCCAAATGGCAATGATTTGTTCTTATTTGAGGACTCGATGCACATTCTTAATGCTCAATCACTACTTCCTCAAATCGGTGTCACGCCAAAAAGTTCCCAAAGGATGATTCTACAAGTATGAGAATGTAGTAGAGAAATCTATGACAAAAGGATGAGTCTCCTTGTCTCGATTAAGTCATCCTACTCCTAGTCTAGAGTAATCTCTCTATCCATTCCAGCTAATTGTAAGCTTAGAAAACCAAGTTCAATGCATCAATGATCAAAACAACCATTCCCAAAAAAATCAAACAAACTATCCCCTTTTCACACATCTCCACTTATCCCCAAAAGTGGTACCAGAGTAACCACTTCATCAATACAAACACAGTCTTCTTTTTTTTCATTTCACCACAAGAGGTCGTAATCTCGAAATCGGAATCCGATAATCAGCTATCTGAAGCAGCCTACTCTCTCTCTCAAAACTGTAATCCTATAAAGTCTCAAACTTTAAAATAATAAGTCTATGCAAAACCCAAACGAAAAGTAATAACAAAAATTCACTTAGAAGCATACAATCATTTATTTTAGTCAAACATAGTTCACCTTGAAATTAGTAAAAGTACCCACAAAATTACTACGGTTAAAAAGGTTAATGCAGAAATGCTGAGAATATACAATATGATAAAATCAAGAAAAATCCAGAAAACATACAAAATCTCAGATTTTTGCAACAACAAAAAAAAAAAAAGCAAAGGAGAAAAAGCATACCATCATCTTCTTGGGTCAAAGTGATGACACCCTCAACAGTAGAAGTGCCCTTAAGAACAGCAACAGCTTTCTTCGTGGCGGCGACAATGGTGAGGGGTTTACGACAAGTGGAGATTGAGACAGATTGGAATTGGGTTTTGGGGGGAAGCTTGAAAGAGAAGCCGCCCTTGAAAGAAGAAGAAGAAGAAGATGGGGTGAAGGAGAAGAGAGAGATTGTGGGATGAGAAGAGGTTGAAGTGAGGATGGTTTGAGCTGCCATGGCTGCCAATGCTACTGCAACTCACACGAATCAAAGGATTGATGGATATGGGAAACTGGAGAAGTGACTGAGTGAGCGTTTCTGGTCAAAATTGTGTCTCACCTAATCACTTTTGGCTTCTATGTACTTCGGCTTGATGCTTTGTGCTTTTTGCCTTTTACCCTTTGCCGTTTGGTTCGAGTTGGCTCGCTCAGGTGTGATCGTGTGAGGATTGAGTGATTGACGATAACTGATGGCTCGTTTGACAAGTGATATAAGAATTGAAGAGTGACGTTCTCTCTCTCTCTCTCTCTCTCTCTCTGAAACAGAACCCAAACAACCCCAAACACAGATCTCATATCTTAGATTAGGGGTGGCCCTTTTTTGTCATTACCAGTCTGGTTTCTTCCGTTTTTTTATGCTTTTGTTCTCGTGAGTCTCTATTTTGTGTAGTATAAATAAGTTATACTCTTGTTTTGAGAGTATTTCATCTCCTTGTATAGGAGTTTTTCTTTCTCCTTTTCGGAGTTGTTACCTTAGGTATCTAAATTTGAAGCTAGGATTCGAAGTTCGGTTTCAAATCTACTAGTGGAATTGCGCATTGGAGATTGTATAATCTTTTCTATTCCATCATCTTCTATATTATCAAGGCGGTCATAGCACATCTTGAAGTGATTTTCTCCGCCCAAAAAGATGTGAAAACATCCAATAGAGATTAGGCACAAATATAAACCCAGTTTCATTTTTGTCATGATCCTTAAGTCACAACTCTAAGATCTGGAGAAAAATGAAATACCCATATTTGACTTATTTACTACTACTTGAACTCACTAATTGAACTTTTCTACGCCAAGACGCCACTGCCTTCACTCCATCAAATACACCAATGCTTACCGCCTCTCCTTCCCACAATGCGTACATAATATCGCGATTTCGTGTCATATGATGGAAACACCCTGAATCCATACTTCTATTTAATTAGTTTTGCATTATTTGTGAATTGCTCATAGTATAGTATTTGTCTTGACTGGGCATGATTAACACATACAACTTTTCTATGTCCCCCGCACAAAAACCTGCAACGTCAAGCGTATGATTCTTGCCTTCTCGACTTGTACTCGTGTGATGTGCATGCATCCTCATTGCTGATGTAGCTAGAGTGTTGAGCACCAACCCTTATCCCGGTCAGCCATGGTTGCGTTTGAGGTTCTCTTTTCACTCCTTGTAGCAAGCCAAATCGCTCACGATAACATTTGATGCTCAATAAGTTTGTATTGCGTTGAAGAAAAGTAAGATACAAGACTACAATATATACAACCTTGACGTCTAACTAGCTCTACTAAATAAGGTAAACTTAGGTACAAAATATACATCATATATGTGAATACAATATTAGGGATATTACAATAATATCTACTTCCATGTAAGTCTTAGAATTCATCGTACATTTCATAAATTGTTTGCTACTTTTCTCAAAAAGTGAACATGTAGGTGATACTATGACGATAAGACAAGTATTTCAAAAACGTTCTTTACTCATTTAAAACCATAATATGTCCCCTCAAAATGCCCATATAGTGTTTTGAAACTCCGAGATTGGTGTAAGCATTGGTGGAACACCGGAGGAGACTGGACCAAGGAGGAGACTGGACCAAGGAGACTGGAACTCCGAGATTGCTCAAGTGAGAGCAGGCTGCTTGCATGATGCAAGTGCATTTTTTCTTATTTCAATTTCCACTACAAACTTGACACATGGCAAATACAAAGATAGTGAGACCAATCGAAACAGTTTGGTGATGTGCTTAGCGTTGGAGGAGTATTTAGTCCCGACTTGCTCGAGTTACTCTATAGAGTATAGACATCACAACTCCAAAGAAAGTTGAATCCCGCCAACCATTAGAGTTGCTCTTAATCAATATATTCCCCGTCTTTTCAAAACGCAAATGAGAAGAAAAGGAAGCACATACGGAGTACAAGAACGCAAAACCATTCCCACAACATCCTTCAACTTTTGGCTATGGACTTCAACATAAAAAAGAACACAAACCCCACTTCAATGCGAGTCCTAACTCGCCCACCACCTCCGCCACCTCCGCCCTCTTCTTCTCCTCTTCCACCACCACCACCACCAACACCACCACCACCGCGAACACCACCACATAAACCCTCAACCTCCACTCCCTCCCTCTCCTCCCAACCACATTCCACAGGCGTAGTCGTCGTCGGCTTCATCGGCCGCCGTAACACTGACGTTTCCGACCTCATCAATCGAATAATCGACGCCGACGTCTTCGGTTCGAGCCGCCGCGACACGCCGCTCGGTGTTCCGGAGGAGCTTGCTGATCAAGTTAAGGAGTGGTTCAGCTGTCGGAGAATTAGTTATTACCATGATCGAGATAAAGCTACTGTCTTTCTTCAATTTTCCTCCACCAATTGCCCCGCCATGCGCCCGCTTTCGGAGTTCGATTCCTGTTTCGAGGACCATGAGTTCGCTGACCTTCAAGCTATGCTCTTCATGTTCACGGTATAAAATAAAACCCTTAAAATGTTGTGTATTGAACAAGTTTTTAGCATTATGAAGCATGTTTTATATCATTGGTGGTGTTTTTAGTTAAAATGAAGGTGCTAATTTGCCAATTAATTTATTTTAGTGGTAGCAAATTAGCAATGTAGGCAAATGTACCCCTAGTTTGTGATGAAATTGGATGTTAGGTTGGAATTTGCAGCTTTGGCTGATTGTTTTGTTAGGTATTGGAGTGTGTATCATGGTGTTGATGCGGTTTCGTTCCGATAGAGATGAAAGTATGAAACCAAGATATTAGGCTGTTGATTAAGTTGATTGTTAATTCGAGTTTGTGAGAGTGAGATGTTTCGTCAGGGAGATAATGCTCAAGTTGAAACGGTAGGTTCTCGGGTGTGATGTTGATGTAAAGTTGCCACATTTCGGAAAATTTTAGGTTTTTATTGGTTTCTGAGTTAACGATCATATTGATGATAAGTCTGGGTGGTAACTGGTGGGCTTCATAAGTTTAGAATTCTATAAGGATTTTTTTTTGTTGTGATTAGCCCTGCCCATGATCTCTTGTGTTTTAAGAATCTGGAGCATCACTTCATTCGCCAAGTTGAGAAATGTAACTCAAAGACACTTGATAATCACTTTTATATGTATCCCTATGTTCCTTTCAAAATTTGTCCAAATAACACGTGAATGGTGCCCCAGGATTAGTAATGGCAAGGAAAAAACGTGGGTAAGATGGTCGATAGATTTTTAATCTGAAGTCTTTAACACATAGAAAACCTTAAACATGCATACTGTCTTGTCATATGTGGGAATATTTGTATTGGAATAATAGGATCACAGTGTCACCTCAGTTTAATTCCCACTTTCGGGAAATCTTGAGGGCTTGCTCCAAATTTGTAAAGAGGCTATGCTTGGACAATGTTTGAAATGCATCAATTGCTCTATCCATTGTTTTCGTAAAGAAAAATATTAGCAGCTACTGTGTTTATCATTATTTTACATCTGGTGCTCAGTCTAAGACCAATAACAAGAAGGGCGATGACGGTTGGGGGGGGGGGGTTGAAAAATGATGACTGATAAGTAAGTTTTGTTGTCCTTCTTTCCCCTTTTGCCAAAGAATAATGTGAAAGTGCCATTGAATAATTGACATTGCAGCTTGACTGATTCCCTTATAAGTTTTGTTGGTTTTGTGGCTTTCTCATGCGTTTAATCATATTCGTGACATTGATAGAGAAGTTGCAATCCAATTGCAGGTCTGCCATGTAATTGTATATATCCAAGAGGGCTCGCATTTCGATACTCAGATTTTAAAAACATTGCGAGTTCTACAATCTGCGAAACATGCGCTTACACCCTTTTTAAGGTCACATAGCATACTGCCATCACTAAGTAGGCCTTCCTCATCATCATCCCGCCCCACACAAGCAACTTCTTCCAAGAGTCCTTCTCCTAGAAGAGGGAGCAGCGTCTCAAATCGAAATTCTCCGTTTTCTGTTATGTCAGGCTTAGGTTTGTATCCAGCACTATATCCTGGACAGTGTACTCCTGTTACTCTCTTTGCTTTTATTGATGATTTCTCGGAAATGGTGAACTCCAGTGCTGCAGCAGAGGAGTCAATTGAGGCCTCCTCGTCTAGTCAGTCAGGCTCGGGCAGCTTGGTTAGGTCCAACCAGTCATTGAAGGGTTCTAGTTTCGTTTCTGTTCTGCCCCGCCCAGCAAATAAATCTGAAAGCAGTCTGCTTAAGAAATTAATATCTTCTCTTGAAGCGCAGATCAGGTTTTTGATAAAAAAATGCCGGGCACTTACAAGCTCCGAAAATAGTAGTCATGCAGGGTCCAGAACTGGTGCCGTTTCTGGATCAGCTCCATTGTTGACACTTGACTCATCTAAAGCCGTTGTGCTCTTAGACAACTCTAGTATCCGGAGGGGATCGTCTCTTGATTTTGCAACCGGTCTTGTGGAAGATGTTTTGAGTGGAAAGATGACTTCGGACTCTTTATTGCTTGAAAGTCACAGTCAAAGTGGTTTGAAGGAGGACATTTTGACCCTCAAAGAGTTTGTCTTCAGGCAGGCTGATACCCTTAGAGGGAAAGGAGGGTTGGGTACAAATGCCAATAGCGGTTCAGTTGCAAGTGTTGGTATGGTTGCTGTTGCCGCAGCTGCAGCAGCTGCTGCATCTGCATCATCTGTTGCATCGGCAGCTTCAGGAAGGGCAATCACCATTCCTGAGCTTCCCAGCTTAGAAATGTGGTTATCATCCAGCCAACTCATTTTAAAAGGAATTTTGTTTGGTAAACCTGGTTCCCTTGATGAGACTGATGCAATCAGAAGGAAATTTCGGCAAAGAAATGGGGTTCCACCAATTGCTGAAGGGATCGCCGCAAAAGTTGGGGATCCTCCAGATATTGCAGTATCTATTCTGGAGAGTGGGAGGAAGATTAACAGAAAGTTTTCTGGTTTGTGGTGCCAAAGAGCCCTACCAGCTGCTAAAGAAGTTTATCTGAAAGATTTGCCTCCTTGCTACCCCACTACACAGCATGAAGCTCATTTGCAAAAGGCTCTGCATGCCTTTACCTCAATGGTGAAGGGTCCGTCCGTGCAAGAATTTGTG
>JBBYHQ010020089.1:0-10132 GCA_038382645.1 Spergularia azorica | reverse complement strand
GTGATGTGAGTGGGTTTGGGGAAATTCCCATTTAAGTAGATGGACGTCAAAATGTGGTCAATACAAATTCCTCTTTGATCTTATCTTTGCCATTTGGTGGATGGGTGCAACAAAAGGCTGCCATCTCTATTTAAGACACTTCAATGTGATAGACCTCTTTTATTTTCTTTTTAACCTTTTTTTTTTAACAATTGATAGTAGTTGAATGCTTTCAACTAAAAAAAAAAATATTAGGTGAAAAGGGAGGAAATAAAATGATCAAGTAAGGCTAAAGCCAAAGGGTACTCTTTTTGACACTAGCTTTTAAGGTAATTGGTAATTTATTAATTAAGCTAAGTCAAATTACTATTCTCTTCATTTATATCAAAATCCCTCATACAAAATGGGGCAATCCGAGTGAATTGGAAATGAATATAGGGAACATGCATGTGCTATTCGATAGTATATTTTTCTGATAAATTATGGACTAGATTGTAATTGTGTACACATTTACTTTGTGTGATCTACATATAGACTCCTACTCCCGACGGTTTTTTTGTTAATAAGTTTTGATACCTCTACAGTTATTTTTACAGATCATACTCTAACCTATTCTAAACATTAGAATTGGAGATTTTCATTCATCATTAAAGGAATTGTAGGAAATAAATAAAAATATTTCCTTTCATTTTTAAAAAGTCATGTAATATAATTAAAATATTCATTTATTTGATAGACAATCATTAGAATAAATTTTAAGGCTCAATATAATTTAAATTGACAAACTTTTTTACTTGATAAACTAAACTGGTAAATAATTGGTAACAATAATAACATAGATTAGATTCATTATGTCACAAGAATTTTTTTGACTTGAATAGATATGAACTAATCTGATCAAATGTTGCCGTTATTTATGGTTTAATTTGGAGCATGAAAATTGACCTTAAGCGGCTAAGTTAATTAAGCCCCCCAACGGATGCAATGATGATAAAAGTGAAGATAAATGTTGGAGAATGGACAAAGCAATTAACGATATATGCATGCATGCATGAAAATATACTACAAAGCAAGTAAAGTAAAAGTATCTAATTATAATGATCGAATTCGAGAATCATCATCTCTGTATGTCGTATGTCTTCGTCGTGGAAAGACTCGATTGCATGATACTACTAACAACGCCATGCAACGCTACTAATCATTTGCTTTGCTACAACTTAACTTTGGTATTTGTGTACGAAGCCATGCATGCAAACTTATGATATGGCCTCATCATTATCTTCCATATTATAAACACAAAAAACATCAAACTAGCAAACTAAATTGAGATTCAAATTTTAAAATGAGCTATTCCAATAATACAATGATCGAGCTTATATATATGTCATGCATACTCTATTTGTTTTTATAAAGCGTTAATTGTTTCTAATTGAGGTCATTCTTGGACATTACTGAATTACTCCATATATATACATATATCGCAAGTTATAAATGATCAAAATATGACCTCAAGAAGTCAAGATGCATGTATGTATGAAACTATGAATGTCAGATCTCCCTTTAGTAAGCGTAATTCCTCAATTTGGACACTACACCTAGTTTTCGCCTAGTTGAGTATGTACTTATTGAGTTACAATGTGCAATTGTGTAAACCTTATTAGCTCGCATTGCCTTGCCAAATAGATCGAGAACGCCATATGGTGGGGATGATCATAGGAAGAAAAAATTCATAGAGAGAATGATGAGTAAATAAAAGACATTTGTGAGTAATGACTGAAGAAAAGGTGGCATTAAAAATCTGAGGAAGGTGAGTGTGTTACGTTGATAAAATGATAACATTGGCCAGCTAATTAGGACAAGAGCAGATCAGAGGAGAGAGGAGAGAGGGAGAAAGGATCGTACAATAAGAGGGTCAGTAGCAGCAGTCAGTCCTCAGAGAAATTCAGTTTGACTAAGCTTCATGTCTTGACTAAAGGGCCAAATGCCAAAAGGCCCCCCCACCCCCTAACTCGCCCTGGTCATGTGATCCTGACTCGTTGCTTTCCTAGCTCCCTTCTTTTTTGGCACTCGCCTACTCCCTCGTTTATATGCCTACTTCTTCCTCCTCGGTGTCCAACATTTGGGCACCTTGGACTCGGAGAGGGACCGATCAAGTTGAGGTAGAACGGTACGTACGACTGGTAGTCGGATGTATTGGTTTTACTTTTAGATGAGGGCAGAGTCTTATACAAGACTTATTAGTGGCAATTTTAGTGTGAAATTCAAGGGCACCAGCTCCATTGGTATTTTAAGTTCAGGGGCACCTGGTGCAAACCAATATTTTGAAAACAGATCCGGATATCAAATCGGCCGCCCAAAGGGTATGGGTAAGGGTTTCAACCGTACTCAAAAACTGGATGACGTCGTAATTTTGTAGTAAATTTAAATCAGATTTAAAATTAAAATTAATAGATGCATCCTTAAAAAAAAAGTTAAGACTGCTAAAAGACCCCTCACTACTTGAAAATTTATGTATCTCGTTTCTTGACTTTCTTCAATGCTCAACTCTTTTTTTATATTAATTTCTTCTCCTCAATCTAGATCGACCACATCTTTACCTCTTCAATCTTTTTGTCTCCTCAATCTTAAGTCTTAAGCCCCATGCCCCAATTTAATCAATTCACATACACGACCTACAACATATCTTACCAATCACACTAGATCCATTGATAAAGAAAGTGATTGGAATAGTATGGGAATATATGGAAGAAGTGAATACCAAGTAAAATAACCCTAAAAAAATATTTGTTTTACTTTTTAAAATGGAACCCGGTTTCCGATTCATAGTTATTTGGGCAGTTAACCGGGTTCTGTCTGGGTTTTGACCTAGCAATTTTGGAGGCCTAATCGGATCGCACAAGTGGCTTGCTCCCGGTTGAACCGTTTGAACCAGTCGGTCGACTACGGCTTTCAAGACACTGGTGCAAACTATTCTGGCCTAATTCAAATTTCGAGGAGAAACATTTGGGTTTCAGAAGAATATGAATTTAATTTTAATTTTTTATATAATTTTATATTTTCTATTTTTAAAATTTTTAATATTATTATATAATAAATTATGATTAAGGAAAGTTAATCCCCTTTAAAATTAGTGTCATATCACCATTTAACGCTCACATGTTAACACATAATGGAGTATAGTTTAGGGGTACCACGTGAACTTGTTGTTTAATAAATAGATAATCAATGGTAATTTGGTTAACAAACCTTATATCCCTCCGGTGCAGCGGTCATTACACAAACAGTAAGATGACCGTTGGTAGTCCAACCACCCTTCCAAAAGGATCATCTAGCCTTTTCTTGCATATATGCAGTGAAGTAAATGGCAGGGACATAAACACATAGTTATTATTGCTGCTACAAGCCCCTTCCCCGATTCCAACCTTAGAAACTTAATCAATGATGTATATCTTCTTATTAGGTCAAAAGGATTGAACACAACAATCATGACAAATGGATACCTTCAAACCCCATGAACGATGCACAAGAGTATTGATGAGGTCAATTTACGGTTTAGTTCAATGTGTTATAAGATTGAGCAAGTAAACATTGACAATGTCAAGACACATATATCAGATACAAATCGAGTAAGTAGTCTTATGTTTAAAACAAAAATTTTTTGATTGTCACATGATTTTCAACTTCCACATTTTGATCCACCTACCTGGAATTAAGCGCCACTGCTAATTAGTGTTACGTATCCGCTTCAATTGTACGGCGTCCCATCAACAGATGCTAAGGCATGAAATTGCTTCACGATTGGAAGTTTATGGAAATTGCTTCACGATTGGAAGTTTATGGAAATTGCTTCACGATTGGAAGCTTAGGGAAATTGAACACATATAGAAGGGCACAAAGACACTCAACCGCAACCACAGAAGGTATGAACAAAAACAAGACTACGTAAAAAGAAATAAAGCACCAAGATTCAAATTGAAGATACGCAACATTCGTAAAGAAAAGACAAAAGATACTGCTTACAAGCACCCTTCCTTAGACCATTGGTAGATGTGTCAAAGGCGGCTTTTGTGATTTATCTCAAAGCTGACGTTAGGGCACCAACAGCGGACAAACCACCCAAGTAAGACTGAATGTAAAGATTATTAGACAATTAATCGATCTTATTGTGTAAGCTGATTAACTTAATTTTGGCACATTGATGAACTATGAAAGACATCAACTTATTCTTGTAAACCAAATAACAATTATCTCCCATACCTTATGATTTAGATTGTGCCACGTGTTGCAATCTGAAAACCATATAATTTTAACTTGATGCAATTCCATCCATTAAAATGAATTATTATTATTATTGTTTGGTTTGTATATGCTTATAGGACTTGACATCTCATATCAATATTAAGATTTCAAGAAGCTAGTAAAAATCTGACCAAGCTACATGTCTTTTTATTATTTAATACTTATATTTAATTCTTTAAAAGCTGGTATTTTAAAGGAATGCGGTGGGAAAAACTCAAAAATAACCTTTCTTGATGCTAATCAGAAATGAAAAAAAAAAACATTTAGAGTGTGTGTCTTTAATTTTTTGTCATATTGATTGAAAGTTTTGTGAAATCCGCACAGGACGAGTATAATTTACAAGAAATGAAGATATTTAAAGAACAATTGCATCAACGGTCGTCATCTTCATGACGGATGAAGTTTAGAGGAAGAGATCTTCGAAACTGTGGATGATGGTCACAAGTTTGTCTTTGTAACATGAACTAGTTTGCGTTCCCGTGCCGCGCTCGGACTCTCTATTTGTATCAATCATATTTGTTTCACAAAAAAAAAAAACATTGTTAGATAATTACACTGTACATATAAATGTCACATGTTGAACATTATTTAACGTATGAAAAAAATTTAGTTTAGCTATGAATTTATAAGTGTCGGTTATCACTTAAAGAGTATTGGATATCCTCATAAAATTTTTGATTACTACCACCTCTATAAAAGTATAGGTGATGATTTGATTGAGATGAGGGTTTGACTTACAAATATAAGAATAAATATCCATACAACGATAAATAATGAAATGCAGATCGTGGGATTCGTATCGAAAAATACTTTCACATTTAATAAATTATGAAAAATACAATTTCATGCAGACCTGACATGACACAAACTCATTATAACCCAACTGGCTGTGACCATATGTGAAATTGATCTGACCCTCCTAATTTTCAACTCTAATTGCATTATTCATTATTGTTATCTTTGTTGATATTACAAAGAAACCTATAATTCTACGCATACGTAATCATCTTACCAAGAGAAACATATTTCGCTTAGTAATTTACATCATTATCTTTTTATAATTTATTGACCGTCTTTAAAAAAATTATTAAAGTCATTGACTATATATATAATTGTGTTAATAGGTGTCATGTTCCCGATTATAACTTTTAATCCAGTTGAAGTTTTTGAAATATAACTCTTTCAACAATCAATTAACACATGGAATAGTAAGTAATAAAGGGAGAACTTTTTAATCAGTTTTAAGAATAATAACTAAATTAAAGACTTATACTCCCTCCAATTTTGATGTTAATGTTGCATTGTAAATGTTACGTGTTGACCCTTATTTATTATATGAAAGAAATGCACTTTACTTGTGACATTATAAATGTAATAAATATATTTCTGAGCCTATTATATGGTCATCATTTCAAAGTATTATTTACTCGGGTTGTTTGCACCAAAGGTGACATTATGCCAGAAATCCAAAAACTCGACGTAGTAGAACATGAGTCAACTCAATCCTATTCATGAACCCATACCCTATTCATGAATCAATGGTACATGATAGAATAATGTTCAGCCTGAACTTGATTTCGATTCTTATAAGAGAATGAAATTTTTAAAAAATATGAAACAATAGAAGTCAAGAAACAAAAATAAAAAGAAAAAGAGAGAAAGAACAAATTATATAGACAAATTTATGAACCAATTCTATGCTACATAACACAATAATGTCCAACCTTATTCAGGATCCAATTACCAACTCTTAGTATAGACATATTTTTTCACTAGTGAGTATATTTTAAACACATTGCTTAATTTAATTTAATATTTTTGAAATTAAAACTCTTTCGAAATCAATGACCCCCCACCCCGTTTTGATGACACATTGATCAATAGTCAAGTTATTAGAAATGATACCAATTAAACAAATTTAATATAGATATGCATAGTTTTAACTTACCAACATAAGAACTTCAGTGTATGTCTAAAAACCAAAAAATATTGAACCAAAAATTCGAGATGATGAATTCATACAAAATTTCAGTAACCAGGTCCAATGAGGATCTAAATAAAAAAAAAAAAAACCTAACATCACAAAAAAATTACCTTATAATACCCAACTCGATAACAACCCGAACCGAAACCGACTCGATTCGACATGCCATGAAATTAATATGACTTAACCCCCTCTAACCTTACCTAGAAAATTAATGGGAAAACTACAAATCATATAAGCAAACGAAACATTTGAAAAATTAGATCAATAGTAATCAAGAGAATCCAAAAAAAAAAAGGAGAAAATAAATTCTGGCCAAACTTTTATATCATATTCATTTATTAATTTTTTTTCTCTACAAAACTATTAGTCTTTGTACAAACATACTTTCTTCATTATACTCTAACATAGAGGAAAAAATTATACTAGTTGAATTTCATTCATTTCTTTATAATGCGCTTGACTTATTCTACATATAAGCATTGCTTAATGTAGTTGAAATATTTTGAAATATAACTCCTTTCAGCTCTAAATTACCATGCGGAAGAGTCAAATGATAAGATTACAAATTTACAATAACATATAAGTTGTAAAGGGAGAACTTTCTTTACGTTTCCCTTATTTGGCAATTTCTTTTGATTCTTTACGTTTCCATTTTGGACCATATTTCGTGACATGAACTTTCGAAATCGCCTTTACTCACTCTACTAACAAATTTTCTAATTGGACCCCTTACTCTAATTAACCCAAATACCAACCCGATTACTTCTATTAACCAACCCACACAAATACAAATTCATTTGATAACCACCTCCACCTCCCCATTATCAAAACCAACGCCCCTATCTTCACCATTCAACCCATTCATCCCCAATATCAAAATCAACGCCCATCTTCATCATTCATTCATTCCCAAATCTCACCATCTTCATCATTCATTCATCCTCAAATCTCACCTTCTTCATATCTTCTCTTTTATCTCTCTCTCTCTCTCTCTCTCTCTCTTAAACTCCCTCTCTTCACTGCCGACTAGCACAACTCGCGCGTCAGATCTCATCATAACGCGCGATTATAGCGATCTAGTGGCTCCGGCGAGGTTGTGTGGCTGTTGTCGTGGTGTCGCACTCATTGCCTACAACCGGCTCAGGCGACGTGGGCGGCTAGATAAGATCTAGTTAAGACTGACCGTCGCGAGTCGTCGTTTTAGACGATGACAGTGTCGGGTCTGACTATAGGGGGAGCGGTGGTGGTGGTGTTGATGGGTATGATAAGGGTGGTGGTAGTGGTTACTTAAGGGCGTGGGGGCATGTGGGTGGAGGTAATTAGTATCTGATTAGTTTTCTTTAATTGATACCCTTCATTCCCTAATTAGTTTCTCTCTCTACCCACCTAGGTTTCTACCCTGTTTCTCTATGTAAAGAATCATAAGAAACAAAAAAAGTAGTCACTTTTTATACTAATAAGTCATATTTGTTTGCATAAAATGTGTCACGATCTCAGAATTCCAATAACTCGACGTGGTGGAATCTGACTCAACCAAACCCTATACATGAACTATTGCTACATAACACAATAATATCCCACCCAAACTTGATTCCGATAATAATATGAAACAATGGTACTAAAAAAAAAACAAATTGTATAGATAAATTCATGAACCAATGCTTTATAACAAATACCACCATGGCCAACCCAACCAATTACTAACTCTTTGTGTAGACATTTTTCTTTTAGTACTACTGAGTAGTATATTCTAAACACATTGCTTAATCTTGTTGAATATATTTGAAGTAAATCTCTTTCGACACTTGTACGAAAGAGTCAAATAGAAAAAAATTAGTAAATGGAAATCTTTATAATCACTTTTTAATAAACTAATAATAATTCACATTAAGGCTTATACTTTTCTCCAAATTCTCTATGATTTGCACTTTCTTTTGAGACCATTTTTTTTTTGGTGTAAGAGATGTGTAAAATGAAAATGTGTCACAAATATTATGATCATGATTATGTGATTAACAAATTGGAAGAGAATCATATATTTTGTATAGATTGGAAATCATTTTTATTATACTATTTCAATCATTTGATATTTTCTACACTTAATAATTATTCAAATATTCGAATAACTATAATTTTTAATTGTTTAATAATTTTCTTTATACTTTTTAAATATTTTATATGTATTTCCATATCCTAATAATCAATAAATGTTTTTTTAATTACATCCAATAAGATTGTGCCAAGTGTCCATCAATGAAGGGTTGTACTCGGGTTTTATAATATCAGACTAGTTTGCGTGCCCGTGCCGCGCCCGGGCCCCCTATTTGTATCAATCATACTTGTCTCACAAAAAAAAAACGTTGTTAGATAATTACATTGTACACATAAATGTCACATGTGAAAAGCTATTTAACGTATGAATAAAATATAGTTTAGCTATGAATTTATAAGTGTCAGCTATCAATTAAAGAGTATTGAATATCCCTTATAAAAATGTTGCTTACTACTATGTCCACAAAAATATAGATGACGTTTTGATCGAGATGAATGTTTGACTTACAAATATAAGAATAAATATTCATAAAAAATAAATAATAAAATGCACATCGTGAGATTTGTATCGAAAAGTATCACATATAATAAATTATGAAAAGTATAATTTCATGCGGACCTGACATGACACGAACTCAATATAACCCAAGATGCTCTGACCGTATGTCAAATTGATCTGACCCACCTAATTTCCAACTCTATTTGCATTATTCATTTATTTTTATATCTTTGTTGAGATTGCAAAGAAATCTACAATTCTACACATACGTAATCATCTTACCAAGAGAAACATATTCTGCTTAGTAATTACTTCATCATCTTTATATAATTTAATAAGTGTCAAGTTCCCGATTCTAATTTTTTATCCAAGTTTTTTAAAATATAACTCTTTCAACAAAAAATTACCACACGGAATAGTAGTAAATGGAGAACTTTATAACAATTTTAAGAATAATAACCAACTTAAAGACTTATACTCCCTCCCATTTTGATGATGATGTTGCATTGTACATGTCAACATATTTACCCTTATTTAACGAATGAAAAAAAATACACTTTAGTTGTGACATTATAAATGTAAATAAATATTTATAAGAACCTATTATATAGTCGTCATGCAAAGTATTATTTAGTCTAATTGTTTTCATCAAAGGTGACATTATGCAAGAAATCCAAAAATTTGACGTGGTAGAACATGAGTTAACTTCCTTCTATTCATGAACCCTTATACATGAAGCAATGCTTCATGACAGAATAATGTTCAACCTGAACTTGATTTCGATTCTTATAAGAGAATGAACTTTTGAAAAATATGAAATAATAGTAGTCAAGAAGTCAGAGAGAGAGAGAGATTGCATAGACAAATTCGAGATAAGAACTTCATGTATGTCTAAAAACCAAAAAACATTGAAATTTTTTCGAGATGATGCAATCAATGAGGATAACCGAAACCGACTCGATTTGACATGCCATGAACTTAATATGACCTAACCCGCTCTAACCACACCTAAAAATATAAGGGGAAAACTACAAACATATAAGCAAAGAAACATTTAAAAAATTAGAAACCATAGTAGCCAAGAGAATAAAAAAAAATAATCAAAAAAGTCGTGGGCTGTGAGGAAGCTTCTTCACCAAGCTTGTCCGTACGAACTGCGAAAAGCTTGACCATGGCTGAAAGGCGAGGGAGAGGGCGACCTCCAAAACAAAAGAAACGAGGAGATTCACAGCAGAAAAGCACCACAATCGGAGAAAGTGGTGATGAGAGTGAGGAGAAAGACGGAACCCAGCTGGATAACCGTTCGCCGAGGTTTC
>JBBYHQ010020058.1:0-10133 GCA_038382645.1 Spergularia azorica | reverse complement strand
CACAAAATATATATGAGAAATATGGTGAGATAAAATAATTGAGAGCATGGTGTGTAATTTATTGGGCTTTCATTATTTCATACAACAATTTGCCTTTTTCAAATTGTCATATCGATGGACAATGATACAAGAGAGTTTAATTGAATCTTCATATCTAACATTCGATCTCGGGGGTTATCAAACACATAAGATGAATGCTTTCACTCATGTCAAAGTTAATACAACATCGATACATCAAATTTCTTCCAAATGAAAACAATCCAAAGCGTAAAACCTTTTTTTTTTTATAAGAACAAGTACGTAAGCGTGCCACACCGAGGTGATCCTCCTTGTAACACCTCATAATAATGGCAAGTGGTTTATGATTATTGTTTTGTCCCACATTTAAAAATTAAGCCTCTTATGATATGATGGATCACGTTGTTACACTCCTAGCCAGGGGGCAAGCTACCTAACATATCAGGATATAAGATACAAGGCAGAGGGAGAGAGGGGAGGGGGATATCATGTGGAGGATGTTTTGACCACATCATGGGCAAGTTCAGATTATATTTCGATGGTTCGGTCGTCCCTGGGAATGCACCGTCTGGATCTAGCATTCGTGATGGCATGAGCTCCCTTGTTCATATCTCCGCCAATAACCTTGGTTTGTCTTATATTGTTATAGCTGAAGCAGCCGTCTTGCGTAATAGCCTGCTAGTAGTCACCTGCTCAACATTAAGTGTTTGCATATTGAAAGCGATAACCTCATCTTGATAAATACGCTTAGGTGAACTTCTCGTTGCGCGTGGAATATTGACATGCTCACTCAGGAGTCAAAACATATCACAACTTCTTTACCAATTCGACACTTTACCGTGAGGCCAATTTAACGAGCGACTAGATTGCAAAAGATCAAAGACTTCGTTCTCGAACCATTACCAAGAATCACAAAAATGGGCTCACCAAAGAAACCCCTTTTATACTCAACTCAGCAAGAAAGATGAAGAGTATAAATTCCCAGAACAAACACAGCCGAATAAAAATCATCACCTCACATATTTTGACTTCTTCTTCATCATCAATGGCTTCCGAGAAGGAAGCTGCCCTTGCTGCTGCTTCCACTCCCACTGACGCTCCCACCATGTTCGTCACTCTTCCCTCTTTCTCTCTCCTCTTTTTATATTCGCGTGTCCTTCAAGTTTACTTCTTTAATCTACAACTCTTAATTGGGGTAAATAATAACATTGTTTATGTAATTTGCCAACATTTTGATGATATGGGTTTTCTGGGTCATCTGTGAATTTTGTGTCTTATCTCTGAAGCTTTGTTTAATTACTTATTACTGTGCTGATATTGTAATGGGGTTGATTGATTGTGCTAAAGTTACTGTTTTTATTGTGTTTAATTCAAAGGTGCACCCTTTTTTCTTCATTAATCAGATAGTTGGTAAATTTATTGATGAATTTACTCATTTTTATGTTGAATTACTTCAGATACATTGGGTTTTAGTCTTTGTTTCTAATCGTATGTTTTCTTTCCCTGTCAAAAATATTGTGATGTATATTATGCATAATATTAATGGACATGTGTTTGTGTTATTGCATTTGGTGTTTATTTTGTTGGCTTGTTGCTTATGCTTTTCGGCTTCTTTTCGAGTTTGTTGTGTTATTATAGTTAATCTAATGTGTCAGCCAATGTAATTGATGTTGTAGATTTGACAAGATTATCAACAAGGAAATTCCGGCTAATATTGTTTATGAGAATGATCAGGTATTCGTGCAACTTTGAGATACTCGATCTCCTTATGCATCTTTCGTATGTCGATCCTGAGATTAGATTAGTGTTAAATTTGGGTGCTTGCAGTATTGACTGTCGAACTATTGTTAAATTTGGGTGGTCACACTATTGGTCTTCTCATAATGTCTGGCCTTTTGAAGCACTAGTCTACTTTTAAACTCACAATTACCTGCATATTTTCCTATAATCCTGAGGCTATTTTTGAGAAGGCTGTCATCATAGCTTTTGTATTAGTTTAGTATTGTTTCTGGCTTGGTTAATGCATACATATCAGACTTTCGCAACTGATTCTTGCAGCTACGCTGGTCCATTACTTGAGAACTTTGAGCTGTGCTTGAATTGTTTGGTAGAAAAACTAATGAATCAAGAAGTACAAGGATGATTTATATCAGTAAAGGCCTCATGACAAATATTTCATTAGTCTGAGGGGTATGAGCTTCAATCTTAGATCTTCGACAAAGAAACTATGGACGATTTGGCGCATTGGACACTGTTGAACTTTCATCTAGCAGAAGCTACTTATGGTGGTGGTCTATCACTGAATTTGGTTTAGTGTGTGCAAATATGGATATTGTAGTGTGCCAATCGTTCATTCTCTTATAGTCCTATGATTCCTATCAGCGTGGATGTTTGTCACCTGTTCTGCCTTTCCCAAAATGTCACAAAATTTATCTCTTTTGTGAATACATGAAGCTTTTGCTGGGTTACTTAATTTTCACAATCATTGTGGTATATAGCCATGCAATTGATTGCTTTTGTATATTTGTCTCAACAGTCAATGATATTCTTTGCCCCCCCCCCCCCAAACAAAAACAAGAGCCTCAGAGACTCGTTGCCAGCAGATGCATGCCTTTTTCATTTGATGTTATTCTATGTCTTTGCTGTTTGATTGTTTCTATTGGAACAATTTTTTATAGCATGTTTACTTTGCCTGGAACATGCGCTGAGCTGGTGCCGTATTTGCATTGCTTTCCTTTAGGTTCTTGCATTCAGGGACATAAACCCTCAAGCTCCGGTACACATCTTGATTATTCCCAAAGTTAAGGATGGTCTAAGTGGACTCTCCAAGGTAAGTAGTAACATATTTTTCCCTGCCCTTATATTACTGACTGTGTCATCGAGACATATCCTTTGTTTGTCTATTTGCTTAAATTAGTTTAAGTATACTTCTTCTTCTTCTTTTTTTGGTGCGGTGCGCAGGATAAGGATGCAGTCTTATACTTAAGTTTGTTATGTATATTTGACTTATGGCAACTTGAACTTCTTGACATCTTTGTACTCATAAATCATGTGTCATGTGTACCTTGTTAAACTGTGTAACAAGAAGTGCGCCTAAGCTTCTTGATTCAAACTTGAGTTATCACTGTATACAGAGGTAGGGGAGAGAGGAGGGAGTTTTTTTTTTTTCCTTTTGTTGGGAGCAAGAGCGAGGCCAATTTCTGAGGGTGAACACTGGAGTGACGGATTTCTTCTGTGGTCCAGTCAGTCTGGAGTTTGAATTGGGAAAAATGGCTACACATATGTGTTCTATGCATACACTAAAGGCTAGATTATGAGCATTCCAGATTCGATCTTTGTTGCATTTATGTGCAGGCTGAGGAAAGGCACTTTGAGATCCTGGGCCGTCTTCTTTACACTGCAAAAGTCGTAGCCAAACAGGAAGGCCTCGATAAAGGCTACAGGGTAGTCATCAATGACGGTCCCCTAGGATGTAAGTTATACTGATTTGTGAGTCTATACTCTATAGTATAGCATACTTTCTGTGCTCTGACAAGCAGTTTTGTAATGGTTATCAGGTCAATCTGTTTATCACATTCACGTGCACCTGCTCGGAGGACGCCAAATGAACTGGCCCGCTGGTTAAGACGGATGTGTACTTACTAGCTACTGGATCAAGGAGAAGTATAATAAAACCTGGTCGTGATTGTTTATTTTCAAATCCGAAATGTCTGTGGACAAAAATTGAACTGAATGCCAATCAAAACCAGGCTCTGTTACATTGGATTACTGTTCTCCTGTGTACTGGATTTATATTACAGTGACTTGAGTTCTACTTTGTACTCGATTTAAGGTTCCATGCTCTCGTATCCAAATTCTCCCTTGTTAGTTGGTTCTACACATTGTTGCGGCTCAGCCTCTTCCGTCCTCTATAGCTGGCTCCGCGACTGTGAGCACCAAAAGCAACCCTAGAGGCTGTTTCAACTAGCACTCGTACTTCTCTCTTGTTTACTCTATGTCCATGGGTCATTAATCAGGCTAATGAAGACTTGATAGATGAAAATGATGTGATTCCGAAAAATGGGTTAATGTGACTTGATTTTAAGCACAGGACCGACAACTCTGAAAAATAGATTTTGCGAAAATGTGCAATGTTCATTATAACGACAATTTCTAATGGTTAACGACTTAACGTGGTAGATCTATAGACCCACTTCACCATTTTCAGGGAATAGTGGTTGCAAGGGAGATCACGTCGCTCCCGGAAGAAACTATTTCTACCTGGAATTACCGCTCTCACACGTTAAACATAAACAAACTACTAATATCGAAAAATTTGCTACCCCAAACGTCAAATCCTAAATGGACTCGTCTAAAATTATCTATCTACGGTAACTAATTCAGTAATTCAGTAATTCACAGGCCTCACCTAGTCAGTAGTCACCCACCTCTACCGCAAGCCTTCTGGAGCATTGTGATGGACTGACAGCACACAGTCATCTGCTCAAAATTTTTGACTTCCTCGCCCTCATTTTCCAGGTAAATTCTTCATCAAGTTTCTCCAACTTCATCTTGTACTGTAACATTAGACCATACGGAGTACTTTTCAGTTCAATTGTTTTAATTTAACTTCATTAGCCATCATATTGCAATGTGTTCTTTATCCTGCACTTGATTTTTTCTGGGTTTCACTTGATTAGTGATAAAGATTTAAACTTGAGATGTTTTTTTCCATTGCAGTGTGTTTGAGTTATGCATGATTTTGCCCCTAATTCTTGCTGTCAATTTGAAGCTTTCCCTCTTTAATTCCATCACTTTTCTGGGCATTTTTCTTGTTGTTGCATAGAAATGTCAGCCATTTTTTTATGCAATTCTATTATTTTCTAATAATTCTGATATGGGTATTTGAAAAGATTGGAACTTTCTCAAGTTTTTTGCTCAAAAGCTCAGTTTATGTGGGTTTTGTTTGTGGCAGATAAATGTCTCGGATTCTGTTTCCTATGCGCTTGTGTCAAAATCCGATCAGATTCGGGTTCCTGTCGGGTCGTTTTGGGCCATCAGTTCATCGGGTTTTGCCCAATTCGACTTGGTTTGGCAATGTTCAAGGTCTAGTTGGAACTCCACACTCAAATATATGTTTCATCAAAAGCAAGGCCTTTCCACTCTACTAATTGCATGAAATCTGAAAAGGAAGCTGCCATTGCTGCTGCTTCTTCACCTCCTGATTCTGTGACCATGTAAGCGCTCTGTCTGCTGGTAGGAATTGAGTTTTAATAGCGAAACGATCTATTAATGTGGATGAGTATCATGGGGTCATGTAATGTAGATGATAGCTCTATACTGGTTGCTTCAGTTAGTAGTGTGTGCAAATTTCTTGTGGAACCCATTGAGCAGATAGCTGGTTATTGATGACATGAGTGTTTGGTAAGAAATCGGGGAGTGTAATTCTACATAGTGTATGTCGTGCCCCTTAGAATTTAGAAGAGTGGGATCGAGTAAACAGAAGCTGATTGGGTGATGGATGGGTACATCCTGTCATGGGATGCAATGAATCTTCTGGGTGTTAGTATCAAGAATATGAGTTGTAGCTAACTAGCAGAATCCCGAATTTCTCATCTACACGCCCTGTTGTACATTTCCTTTGTGAGAGGAGGGAGATGGTAGGCGTGGCTTGTGTTCTTGTCTCTCTAATTGTATGGTAGCTCGGGTTTGCATGTTGGTGTGGTCATCTTGTTATTGGTTTTGTTCTTGCGGTTTGACTTTAGACTTAATGCTGTATACTATCTATCTCTCTATCTCTTCTGTGTGTAGATTTGACAAGATTATCAATAAGGAAATTCCAGCAAACGTTGTTTACGAGGATGAGAAGGTACTGGTCACTAGTCCATTTTCCCTTTTGATTTACTTGAGCTACTCACTGTTCTTTTGGTCAACAACATCTGTGGGTGTCTGGGGGTTTGTATGATCGCGGGTGTGAGTGTGTGTGTACGTATGTGTGTGGGTATAAATTTCATTTTCTCAGGGGCGCGTGGTCTTTGTTTCCTCATTTGACGATATTTTCCTGCATCATCTTTTACCTGTACTCTTTTTATTTCTTCCGACTTGGTGACAGTGATAGAACTATGTGCACTGGCGATGACGCCGTTGCCCGTTGGTGTGTTGTTGGCTTTGACTATTGGATTTTTCCAACTCAGGTACTTGCTTTTAGGGACATAAATCCACAAGCTCCAATACACATCTTGATCATTCCCAAGGTTAAGGATGGGTTAACTGGAATTTCCAAGGTACGTATGATCTCATAGTCATCAATGTTCATTTTACTCTGCCAGATGCTTGTTTTCTTTCAGTATAAGTGAAGGGATTTGCTCATTCTCGTATGTCAGTTTGTCTGATGTGTTAGTGGAGTCTTTACTGAAAATTTGCTCCCATTTACAAATAAAGTTAATTGATTTAGAGTTTTAGACTTGCAAGAGCTTTGATATTAACTGAAGTTGGCCCTGTAGAAGTCTTTATAAATTGAAGGTACAAATAATTATAATCATCTCAGAGAAACACAAAATAAATACTAAAGGAATTCTCAAAATCTGACCAACTCATTAAGAGTGGAGGATTTGATTAGGAAGTCACTATGAATGCTGAGTTTATAACTAAGAAGTACTGAACATAGTAAAAAAACAACCTTGAAAGGCTGAAGAACTTCAGCGAAATTCACATCATTCATGAGATCCATGTTGAAGAAAGCGGGTGCACTGGTTACATGCACGGGGCGGAGGGCCCAATTCTCTCACTTTCATCTTTTGGATTCAGACCTTCTACAACAAAATCTTCTCCTTCTAGATCATCCTCTACAAAGCCTTGAGACATCAATTCTAGTGCATCAATTGCATTTGTAGAAAGTAGTCTCTTGTTAGGGCACTCGAATGCCATGTGTCCATATGCTTGGCACCTGAAACACTTCCTGCTCTGGGGGTTTTGTTCATGGCTTGGGTTCCTCGTGGATGTCTTGCCTATGTCTTTCACGATATCCTTCTTAGGCTTGCTATCACCAGCTCTTTTGGGGATGACACGGACATCGCTCTTTCTTTGTTGATCAATCTTCTCATGTAGTTGCCTAATCATGCTTTCCAGCCTAGAAATGCTCTCTTTATGAGTGCGCTCTTGAGTTTCAATTCTCAAAGTCAAATTTTCGAGCAGCTTAGCTAGATTTGAAATTTCTCCCTCAGTCATCTTGAGCTTGTATAAATACCAATGAACACTAGCTTACGGCGTAACCCTGGCTAAGATACGGACCAGACTTTAGCTAGCTCTTTGTTGATGCGCCGTTCTCTGCTTTCTCTGACTGTGTTAACGTAGCCTATTCTTTTGGAAATACTTGAAGAAGCAAAATAACCAAGATTGATGGCCCTTGATAATAACACCTCTATATTGGTCAACTACATGCAAATTGACAATAAAATTGCTGGTGTAATTCTTCTAATGAAGTTTATATAAAATAAGAAATTAACTAAAATAAGGTAGAAAAATTATAAAAATGGTGTATGAACACTGATCAGTAAGGACAAATTGTGAAAAATGATATGAATTTAATTCTACCAAGGAATGACTCACTTGAACTGTATAAGAGCTAGCTCTTATGTGTTACTTTCTCTTACAGAGCTACAACTTTGTGGAGCTTGGCCTTCACACTTTCATAGCTCACCCCAAATTATTTTAAGATTAAAACGTTTGTCGGTGGTCTCGCCGTCGGACTTCAAAGATCACCCTTTAAGACACCAGCTGCCTCCGAGAGTCAGCCAACTCTGCTAAACTTTTTCCAGTTAGAGTTTTTCAATGAAAATGAGGTTATCTTTATAGAGCACAAGTAAACCCCATAGGTTAAGGAAAGACTATAAAAAAAATAAAGCGGCAGATACATAAAGATACAAAGTAAGTTGAATAAATAAAGAAACAAAAGTAAGACTACAACAGATGCAACTTGCCATACTTGTCTACTTGCCTATCAGCCCCCTTATTTAATGCAAATGAGGACTTAGAGAAGCTTCTTTGACCAATTTTAGATCTTGATCGCAAACAATCTGCTTAACCAACTAGCGAACCACTAATCGTTGTAACGAGCACAAATAATCGTGATTAGGATTAATGAATGTCATTTAGTCAACTGCCACTAATTTAACTTAATGAAATTGAGCTTAGCATGGAAGGAAATCTCGGTTAATCTCCCAGATAATGATGTTCCTGAGCTGGTCTAATTATACCAGATTGTTTCAAATGAGAACCCAATCACGTAATTTTGCTTATAGAAGAATCCATAATCTTATATTGGTCTTTTATATGGAATGGTGAAGTAAACAATTTCATCAATGCAATACTCTTTGAATCAATATGCTATTCCAACAAGTAAGGTTAATATTTCAGAAGGGACGTTGGGTCAAGTTTCCAAATTGCAGAACTTGAATGTAGAAGTGCTGCGTGTTCATGCTGATATAATAAAACTAGGTACAAAGTAAGTGTAGATCATCTAGGAATGGTCGGAGCGTACACTAGTTCAGTGTTTATTTATTTATTTATGTATATATGTGTGTTTGTATCATGGTCAATTGTTACTTGTGGATGTTTTTGACGTCAGAACATCAATGCAGGCTGAGGAAAGGCACTTTGAGATCCTTGGCCGCCTTCTATATACCGCAAAACTTGTTGCAAAACAGGAAGGACTGGACGATGGCTTTAGGTTGTGATTAATGATGGGCCCAAAGGATGTAAGCATTATGGATTGAATGGAGCTACGTTCATATAATTCTGATCATTTTCCTGCTCTCTAACTTGCAAAATTGCTCTTGATTATAGGTCAATCTGTTTATCATATTCACGTGCACCTTCTTGGAGGACGCCAAATGGAATGGCCTGCTGGGTAGATAAAATTTGCTCGATAGGTTCTTGGTAGGAAGTTCTCTCATTTCTCTGTTTGTTCCCTTCTTGTGAAGTTCTCACACGTCACTGAATTATTGATGTTAGAAATATCCCATCGGAGTTCTGTGGCATAATGATGATCTGTTCCTTCTATATCTTTCCGTTCAAAACGCAAGTTTATTTTGAACCTGCTACTGAATTTGAATAGTATATATATAGAGAAGATCCTTTCCATTCCCAGGCTGCTTGTAGACGATCTAGTACTGTACGCCTTTTAAAAATTTGTTCAAGGATGCATTTCCTGTGGTTGCTTAGTTCCGGCAATTAGCTGGCCTGGTTTGTAGATGAGTTGAGTACTGGGTTAGTGTAGAAAGTGCCAATCTAGCACCCGAAATATCTTGTTTAGCCTTAGTATCTGTTAAAGGTTATCGTCATAAACTAGCTGCTTGTCCACTATAAGTAAGTTATGCCTTATACTAGGATCATTATTGTTTATGAGGTGATTATCTTGTGGGGTTTTGATTAAGGGCACCTGTCTTCTGGTGTCAGCCACTGACTTGCCTTAGCAAGATACTCCATGGATTCAATGATTCATGGGTTTTGTCGTTTTGATTCGGCCATCTATAGCCGTGGAGGACCCATCCGGCCATCCCCCCTCATGTCTTCTCTTGAGTTGTCTTCGCTTACATTTCTGATCAAATGTAAGACGAATTTAGGTTTCATATATGAACAAAGGATGTTGTATGTCTTATTTGGGTCAGTTTCGCTGTCAGTGTTTTTGTCACCGTGCAAGACTTTTCGATTGGATAGAGTGATGGTGAACGAAATTGTACATCAGAGTTCATGACCTGTAAATCTTGATGCTTCCAGAATGTTGTTGGCGCAGGCTTGATTTTGTTACTGAATCTTCTTAGTTCTTACACTTTAACTGTTAGACCTGTGCTCCTGATCTTATCAGTGAAGTTTTGTACGAAGATAGTACAAGACTGACTGACTGAGTCAATTGTGAGGCCCTCTTACTAATACTTCCTACACCTCAAGTACTTCCATCGTAGTTTCTCAGGCGTAATTTTGTTCAAGGCTTCGTATGAGCAACTGTTATTGTTCCGTTCAGCTCTTTATCCGAGCTCATCGGGCTTCTATGAAATGCGGTGTTGGAAATAAGGGTTAACAATGGTTGTATAAGGAAGATCAAAGAACGATTTCAAGTTGTGCCGCGGTAGGAGACC
>JBBYHQ010020027.1:0-10135 GCA_038382645.1 Spergularia azorica | reverse complement strand
CCACAACGGGTCCGGTTCTGGACCCGCCGGGTCCTAAGCGGGTCCGGATCCGGTTCCGGGTACCCGCTTTTTTTGCTTACCCCTAATTGATAAGGATTTTTATCATCTACATAACTTAAAAAGAGTTAGTTGGGTTAAGTTTATTATCCTCTTCGATCTGTACTGATCAACATTGGGGAGCAGCAGCGTAGCGTTGAAGGGAGACTGGTTCAGCCGTGTTAAACACGAACCCAAATGGTCAACCTACCGTAATTGTGCTTTGGTGGTTAGGTCATCCACCAAGACCTCACCGCTCACAAATGAGGAGTGCGAAGCCGCCGTGGTCGCCGGGAATCCTCCTGCGGCCCCTTGCGCGCCTCCGAAGCCGAGATGCCCTCCTGCGACACCGGTGGTTGATCCACTGTCCCTCAGCCGGCGGCCTCGCCGCAATCGGATATCACCCCACCAGAGAGCCGCGTTTCAGGAGACAAAGCCTGTCTCCGGCGAATCTGGTGTACCCATTGTTCATCCACGAGGGCGAAGAAGACACTCCAATTGGGGCCATGCCTGGTTGTTATCGCCTTGGATGGCGCCATGGCCTTGTTCAACAGGTGGCTGAAGCAAGGGATGTTGGTGTGAACAGCATTGTGCTGTTCCCAAAGGTCCCTGATGCGTTAAAGGTAATCTCTTTTTGCATTTTACTTTTTGTTTCTTCATTTGATTGCAACTTTGTGTATCTGTGTGTTCAGTCACCCACAGGTGATGAGGCTTACAATGAAAATGGTTTAGTCCCACGCACAATACGCCTACTCAAAGACAAATTCCCGGACCTTGTAAGTCTATTAATTCACTCCACTCTATCTATATTGCTTTATCTGTGTCTATCAATTTAATCTTTTGTCACTTTTAATTTGGCAGATAATATACACAGATGTTGCCTTAGATCCCTACTCTTCAGATGGACATGATGGCATTGTTAGAGAAGATGGTATCCCCTTTGTATTTTCGATTCTTTATGCCTTTGCAATTACATCACTCTTTATTATTATTATTATTATTATTATTATTATTATTATTTGCAGGTGTTATTATGAATGATGAGACAGTCCACCAACTCTGCAAACAAGCTGTAGCTCAGGTTACACTGCTTTTTACTCTAAAGTTCAAGTCTTGAAAACTGAAACTAGGTTGTTTGCAGGGGGGCAAACTAGGGGGTTCCTTTTTTGGAAGGTACCAGTCCCATTTAGTATGGTGTGGTTACAAGGAGTCCTTACTCATCTAATCGTACTCTTATTGTTTTTATCAAGGCCCGCGCTGGAGCTGACGTTGTCAGTCCTAGTGACATGATGGATGGCCGCATAGGAGCCATACGCGCAGCACTTGACGGAGAAGGATTTCAGCATGTTTCCATCATGTCCTACACGGCTAAGTAGTACTATGTCCCTCATCTTAATACTCAATTCGTCATGTGAAACTAGATCTCTATTCATAAGATAGGTTCTTGTTTTGTGATTGGTGGATGTGAAACTTTTTGTTGAAAACTAAAAATTGGTATAAAATTAGGTATGCAAGTGCCTTTTATGGCCCGTTTCGAGAGGCACTTGACTCAAATCCACTCTTTGGAGACAAGAAAACGTATGTAAGCTTTTAAATTTGTATTTCATTGATGGATTATAGCATTAGCATTATTGCTCATGCTGTGTTGTCTGGTCTTTCCACAAAAGCTATCAAATGAACCCAGCAAACTATAGAGAAGCTTTGATTGAAACTCAAGCAGACGAATCTGAAGGAGCAGACATACTGCTGGTCAGTGTGCTATCTTGTGGTGATTGGATGTATATTTTGGTGCTTTACCACTCACAGTGATTGCATGTTCTGTTACAGGTAAAACCAGGGCTTCCTTACTTGGATATTATCAGGCTCCTTCGTGATAACTCGGCTCTACCCATTACAGCATATCAGGTAAATCTGCTCTTGAATCTGATTACAGTAAAGACAGCATATCAGCATGCGTTTTTTACATTTTGTCTAGATTACATGCTCACTTCTTCTTTTGTTAACCCTTGGGTCACGGGTGTTGAACGAGGGTACATACTATATCGTACTGCCACACGGTAACTCAATATTTGAGACACACGAACTGTGTTCCGAAATGAGGATCCGAGTACATGACACGTCTTCATAACATACTTTTGATTTTTTAAGGTTCTAATATATAGAGTTTTTAAAGTGAATAGAGATTTGTTTAAGAATTGAGCCACGCGGTCTATGAACTCTAGTCTCATCCTCTACTTGTTATTGGAGCCTCCCTTCTGCCTCCTTTTGGAGAAGCTTTGTATTGGTAACGTTCTGGCACAGATTCCATACCCATGTTCTTGGATGTTGTGCTGAACATAGGTATGGACCTGATAGGGAAGAGCCAATATAACCATGTAACATTGCAAGTAATTTGGTAGGATCTCCCCATATTTGGATAAGATATGAACTTAATAACACATGATTGTCTCCTGCTGGACACTTTGATGCATGTAGTCTGGCATTGCACCATTGCCTGTATTTCCTTTGTAATGACCAAATTTTAATTTGTGAATGACACAATTATAGCAACTAGATTTAACACTAAATTGTAGATTGGTGCTTTGTTTGTTTGACTTGAAAGGCCATGTCAAGTTCAAATCATTCCTTGTGTTTGTTGGATTCTATTGGGGCTCTACTATACAGTTAGCACTTAATGTTTTATGTATTTTCCACGTCATCATTGTCATCGTCTTCTTGGAATTAGGTTTCTGGCGAGTATTCAATGATCAAGGCAGGAGGGGCACTTAAGATGATTGATGAAGAGAAGGTTATGATGGAGTCACTTTTGTGTCTCCGGCGAGCTGGTGCTGATATCATTCTCACTTACTTTGCTTTGCAAGCTGCAAAGACCTTGTGTGGAGAGAAGAGATGATGACCCGGTTATTCTTTTCACCGAGGTTGCTCTACCAGCTGCAGCTGCAGAGTATATCGTAAACATATTCCGTGTGCCCTTATCCCAGATATCTTATTCTTTAGCTGAGTGCTTGAGTAGTTTAACAGCACTACAGAGTGAACTCAAGAACTAGGAAGAAATATATTAGTATCTCCTGGAGTAACAAGAGTTTTAGATATGACAGGTCTTGTATAATTGGGACTACGGCTGCTTTTATTCGAGCATTGGCTACTCAACTGCTGCATATTGGGCAGCAGAACAGCAGATGGTGAAACCATGATCATGATTTATAAAGTATTTAACAGATTTATTTCATGTATTTTTCCATGGCAACGGATCAGGGACTTTGGTTGCTAATTATTTGACAAAGTGACCGTAGCCTAACAATCCAAGCTAAAACAAGGTCCAAACTCTAAAGGATAGAGCGAACAACCTGCTTCCTGGTGCTGTATGAAGAACAGGTGAGCTCCCCAGACCACTCTTGAATACACAAGCATTTTTCACTATTTTCAAACGAGAAAACATTCATACACCTTCTTCTACGGAATGAAACACCAACCAAAGTTAAAAGTATCTCTCTGCTTGGAATTTGGTGAAGTTTGTAGTTTAGTATTACTTCGTTTTTTTTTTTTAAAGATCATAAACTCATTCTGCGGAGCAAAAATTGGAATAATTACATATAAAGACATTTACTCAATAATGCTGAAATAAATGCCAAAAAGAAGGCCACAAGATTATGACCAGAGGTACTGCCTAGTGAACGTATAACCATATATACGTAGTCGGGAAGGAGAATCACGCGTGTTGGATCAAATATGTTTCAGCAATGGCTGCATGAGTAGCTGCACCAATGGGAAGAGCATCCTCATCGATCATGAAACGAGGAGAATGGCCCGTGTGAATGGCGCCGATCTCCTCATTCCTGATGCCAATGTAATAGAATGCAGCAGGCACCTCTTTCGAGTAGAATGAAAAATCCTCTGCCCCCATCACTGGGGGCACAATTCTGAACTTGTCCTCTCCCAACAATTCCACGGCCACCCTCTTTACATGCTCGTGCATCCCTTCGTTGTTTTCCATTGGAGGGTACAGTGCCATCTCTTCCTTGAAGAAGTCTACTGTGGCTGAGCATCTGTATACCTTTGTTTGTTCCTTTATTACCTCTTCTATTCTGTTCAGGAGCTGATGCATGTCTGAGAAAGCCCGGAATGTACCCGCCATAACAACACTTCCAGCCACACCATCAACCTGATTACTCCCATCAACCTTGGTTACTGAGACAACCTGGAAATTTTTCAAGCGAAATTTTCAGACACTGCAAAATAATCAAAATATCCCCGGGAAGAAATTACTGACATACATATTTGAGTGTTTGACTAAAAGCAGAGGAGAGCTGACAGTAAAATGAGTATTATGAGAAGACGTGGCAGGATAAAAAAAAAAAAAAAAACCTGGGAGTCGAGTGGATTTGCTTCACGAGAAACAATGCCCTGCAAGCTGATGACTGCCGCTGAAGCTGCGAGGATGGTATCGACAAAATGACCATCAGCAGAGTCTAAGTTGGCAGTAATAACAGCCCTAAAAAAGCCACAACCGGCAAGTAAAGGACCACTTCTTGAGCCAATGACACCGGCAGGAATCTGATGGGAAACATGAACAGCAAATATGGCTTCCACGTCGTCTAAGGCACCCGCAGTAATCATCTGTTTTGCTCCATTCCCTTTCTCTTCTGCCGGTTGAAACAGCAGAATCACTGTTCCCTAAATTTGAAGATGACGTCAATTCAATCAAACGGCACATGAACCCCTTTTGTTTGGATATTACGTGTTCAGGAAAGGTTTTAAGTATCAAACTAATTTGTAACACATTTCAGGCAAAAATGACCTAGGAACAGTGAGCAACATAATGAGAGTTAGATTAAATGGAAAGATTCCAGTGCATCGTGACGTAAAGTCGTGACATGCGTTTGTATTAGCAGTGTTAGAATAGAAAATGGTCCTCACAGTTGGTTTATAAAATCTCAATCTGTATATTGAGGAAAAAAGGAATGAATTAGAAACACGTTTGATGCTCAACCTCAGATAGGAAAAAGATCGGGTTGGTGGATAAGTGAGTGTGGCGCAGACAAGGAAACCACCTTCTTCAATCACAACTACTTAATTGCGTACTTACTACTACAAACTACAAAGTCGTTGTCAACAGCAAATAAAGTTGAGGCTCAACACACATATCGACTAATACTAAAGACAAAGCCACAAGTACAACACAACACACTTGGTCCAATTTATTTAAAGACTTAAACTCCAGTGGTGATGTAGCAACTCATAATTTGTGAGCTCAGATGCTCATTAATTAAGTACTAACCACAGTAGCTTAGGTTCCACCAAAATTAAATTACCCCTCTGGATGTGTGATGAGGACCGAAGAAGACAAAACAAGTAGGCAGTCGAGTGTGACATGCTGAAATTCGGATCTACACTATACAAATGTCAAGATATGCTTGTAAAAGAGAGTTTTTATCGATCAATAAGCCGAAATGGAGAGATGAAAGAATGAGGATGCATATAATAACGAGTACTCCGTATGTATGTTGTATGTACATACGAACCTTGAGAAGATGTTCCCTAGATTTGAGTATTTTTGCAGCACCAAGAAGCATTGCAACGTGTGCATCATGCCCGCAAGCGTGCATCTTCCCATCTGCTCTGCTCTTGTACTCCCACTCTACACCTTCCTGCATCCACCACACCAGTACCACAATCAATGTTTATGTACTGATGTATTGATGTATGATTACAGTATCCCCCAATGCCAAGGGGTCCACACTCCCACAAATAAATGCATAATACATGATGTACCATCTAACAAGACAAAATGTTAGGTCTTAAGCTTGTAGTTGTAGCCCATGTGGTGAAAAACCAAAACCGAGCTTGTTATTACTCCCCCCATCACCTCAACGACAAATTTTTGACTTGTTTATGTGCTCAAAATATCACTCATCATTGTTGATCTATTAAATTTATAGGCAAGTTTTAGTAAAATATGGAGTATTCCTTAGCTTCTAACAAAGTAGATGATATTACAACTACCGTTGTTTGATTGGATAGAACTAAAATACTAAGTCTTGTTATATGGAGTCGTACAATAATGTTATAGAAATGAATAGAGACCCCCATAAAGTTAAGAGCTAGAGATTTGCAAAACTCATTACTCGTAGTAGCTTTGAATTGGATTGTTCAAAGTCCCACAAAGTGTATTATGGAGTTGGGGTTGAACGTCGGAACCCAGAGTGTCGTGGATACACTGCACACACACAATATTCAACTCCTCCGACACATATCTCAACTCAATACTGCACATTAACATATACGGACAATCTCATCTATCTTATATTATTCCTTTCTTCTCTTTTTCTTGACAGCAGACAATCCTAGACTAGTACTACTTGTTTCTATTCCTGAGTCCTGACATTTAAAAAAAGATCAAACTTTCGGATCAAGAATTGTCTACGGTCAAATGAATGAACCGCCAGTGGGTCGGAATATAATCTAGTTCATTGTTAATAACTTAATATAGCTTGTGGATGCAATTATGCATGTTGCTATTGATTGATTGATTCTCCCTCTTTACCTGACACAGATGCTGGCTTTCTAAATATTAAATTTGTTGCGTTTCCAAAGAACAAATATACGAGTATTATTATATTATCATGAAGCAGAATGTGGTTTAGTAGCGGATGAGATGTTGCGTAACTACTAAGTTCCAGAATCGTTATATTAATTAATAAACAACATAATTTTAAATGATGTGTATGAACACAAATTAAATTCGGTAAGAGACGGACAAAACTAGTAGATGCATGGGAGTTACTCCATTTGACAAGTATTAATCACTTGGAAATATTACTACTTAGTCAAAATTTCTTAAGATGCTGAAAGTGAGAAGTTGTAATAAACAGTACAAACAGGAAAGGCCATACATACACATACGTACACATTTGTTAATTATAATACATCATATGTTAAGTTTCCAAATTAAATCCTGTAAAAAACTAAAAACTACTAAGTACACTCTGTTTTGAAACTTGACACTCATTGTCTCATTGACATCACTTAATATAATTGATATCATGGTACAAAGAAATAAAGGATTGTAGTGTAGAATAGCAAGTATGAGTCCATAATAATAATCCTTAAAAAACCTGGCCTACTTTTAATCTGAATATATGAATGCTACAAGTTGGATACTAGGACTAAGAAATAGTAATAGTACTGCTGTACGAGAAGACTCTAACAATAATTATTACGGAGTAGCAAAAGAAGAAGCAAATTAAAGTTATAAAAGAAAGAACCTGAATAGGTAATGCATCCATATCTGCACGGAGAGCGACGAAAGGGGCGGTGCCGGTTCCGATGGAAGCGCGTATACCTGTGACGGCGAGGGGATGTTTGTAGGAGATACCAAGCTCCTCCAACTCAGCCCTCACTAAAGCGCTTGTTTCGTATTCCTCGAAGGCCAACTCCGGGTGCTGGTGTATTCTCCGCCGCACCCTCTTTATCCACTCCACCGTGTTGGGACGCATGGCCAACCCCATGATCTGCTCCGCCCACCCTGCCTCGTGTGCATCAGCTGTCAGACCCCACCATGCTGGCGCCGTCCTGTTCATCATTTTCACGTCCTCATCATCATACTCTGCTCTTCCCTCCTCATTATGATTATGAAGATGATGATGATGATGATGATCATTTGTTGTTGTTGATGATGACGACGGCAATAATTGGATGGCGGGTATACTACTTATGTCTAATAATAGTAATGCGGTTAGACGTAGTAATCTCAGAATTAAAGCGCCTTCCATCTTGTAGATCATCTAATCTAATAATAATTAATAATTATTTATAATTTAAGGATGGGATGGAGGGAGCAGTAGGCAGGCGTATTACTGCTTCCTAATCAAAAGGGTTACCCTTTGTTAGCTCTAGTACGGTTAGCCAGCCGTATTTATAAGGAAGAATGAATGAATGGATGGATTGACTTATTGAGTGAGCTTAATTAACCCAATTTGATCACGTGCGTGGTTTTCATTATGAATACTAGCACACAACAACTAACAAGTGTACTGTCTACAACTCTTTACCAACACCTGGCAACTTCCCACAATATAAATGTGATCCAATCCAAACTACTTATCAGATCAGTGTCACAAACTTTGTTCAAGGACAAAACAAAACTACTCTACAATTCACCCGTCACGCACTAACGCCCTGTGCGTTTGGACTGCATTTTTCTGATCTGATTTGATTTGAACTGATCTGATTTGATTTGATTTGAATAAATTTGATTTGATTATATCTTAACTAAATTAACGGATAAATTAACTGCAACTAGACGAATTAATAACTAAAAATAGACTACATTCATTGATTATTATTTGAATAATTCTGATCTGATTTGATTTGATTTGAATAAAACTGATCTGATTTGATTTGATTTGAATAAATCTGATCTGATTTGAAAACACCGTTGAATAAGTTGAATCGCACAGTGCCTAAGGCCCCTTTTGATAAGACTGCATCTTTCTGAACTGATCTGATATGATCTGAATGATTCTGATTTGATCTGATCTGATCTGAATAAATCTGATCTGATCTGAATGACTTTGAACTGATCTGATCTGATCTGAATGTTTTGAAATTTTGATTGAATTTCAACGAATTAGTATCAGTTATGGACCAAATACATTGATAGAAATTTGAACATTTCTGATCTAATTTGATCTGATTTAAATGACTCTGATCTGATCTGAATGATTCTGAACTGATCTGAATACTACTGCAAATAAATCCTATCAAATAGGGCCTAAATTATGCAATTTGTGTCATGTATTGTACGCCCTTCGCTCCAATCAATTCTTAGGTATTTTCATTTTGACGTGTCTTAATACATTTTTGATTTGTTGATACTAGATAGTCAATAGTGGATGGTATACTTATATTTTTCAATACTTTTACACACGATATTCTATATAAGCTCTTAAGCACGCAAGAAACAAATTAGAGTCGAATTCTAGCAAGCTAATTTCTCTATTGGCATATATGAATAAAGATTAAGTTGGTGACAAGATAAACATATAACCCTAGACCACAAGAGTCGCATTATGGCAACATTCATATTAGTGACTCAGTATAATGAGAGCATGGAGTTTGAAGGTGGAGTAGTATTAATTGGTACAGATAGTAAGGTACATAAAAAGAGAAGTAAAGATGAGAAGATGGATGAGGTAAGCAGAATGAAAGAGGCATGCAAAGGTCGGCCAAGAGGAGCACTAGATAGTTTAACATTTGCCGAAATGGAGTAATGCTTTCAGTTTCATACTACGCTACTCTCCTCCTCCAATGTCACCATCACATTTTTTATACACCACGTGCTCTTTCCTCTCATCTCTCCATCTCTTTCTTGTTTATGGCCAATTGGCCACTCATTTGCTTCCCCAATCTTCTTTCTTCACTTCCACTTGAAAAAACGGCCTTGCTTTCTTCACACCAACAATATCTTTTTCCTCGAGACTTGATACCATTGGAGTATATCAATACTCCATCCGTTCATGTATGTTTAACACCAATCTAAAACTCCTACTCTTGTTAAAGAAGGTGTACATACTAATCGACTAACCAAATTTTCTAAAAAGTTAGATAAAAGGTTATTAGATGAAAGTTATTATCTAACTCGCTTGTAATTTTTATGAAACTTTGATTAACTAATTAGTGTAGATGTACACTCTGTTTGGTACGGAACATTTTAATTATGGGGTGTTTGGACGGAGGGAGTATCTTTTAATACTACTCCATAACTCAATTTCTACCAACTTGCATTTCGATTTCCATCTAGCTCCTTTTGGTAAAATGGAGTGATAGGTTCGTGGGCTGACCCACCCTAAGCCTTCTTGATAGAAAGCCCTATGAGCTATGAGCCTATGACCAACAATAATGAAACTCTATTGGGTGAATGGAGGTCTCGAGGGCCTCCTTGGTGTAGCTGCAACGGACTATATAACCGCTTTCATTTCTTAATATAGTTTCACGTATTTGCCCCTTAACTTGCTAGTCACTACTAGGGGTGAGCATGAACGGGTACCCGCTCCAAAATCATGGACCCGGACCCAGACCCGTTTCTAACGGGTCCTAA
>JBBYHQ010019986.1:0-10143 GCA_038382645.1 Spergularia azorica | reverse complement strand
TAAATTATATGAATTTTATACATGATTACCATAAACTCACATATGGTATAACAACAATTCCATAACATAAATTAATTTCTTATTTAATAGAAGCTCTAAGAAAATTCGAAAGGCTCTAGACCTCTTTAATGCCCCCGAAAAAAGCTTCGTTTATAAATATAATATATAATATTAAGATTCTAGCTATAATAGAATTAGGAAACTAACTTAAAACATACTAAATAACCAGACTTCCCAAATAAATCAGGAGATACTAATTATCGGAAACTAATTATAAGACTCCCTAAGTAAATAAAGAAAACTCTAAGATAGAATGAATTTAGGAAAACTCCATAAATCGATTCTTACTTGGCTCCCGCATCACTTGAAAATGGTTTCCATGAGAAAATTAATCAAGTACTTCGTGGAAAAGGCTTCCACGGTGTTGAAAGGCCATCCACATCGTCACGTTTAATTTAAACATTACATCTATTTATCGGGTAAGCATATACAAGTTAAAAGAGGTGTCCATTCTCCATTTGATCACTTATGTATACGACGAGAGTAGTTACTAATCAAACTGATAAACATTTTTCTGTGTGTTTTGGCGAAGATACGATAAACTTTGAGATAATACTCGTACTTGTATGTAAAGTAGTTAGATGTAAACATTACACGACTTATTCAACTTGTTACCACCACTCTGCTAACACATGCGGTGTCATAGCCCATTGGAGAACAAACAATCCTTTCCCAATTTCAATGAATCTAGACGCAATATAAACTCCTCTCTTCGATCAAATGCCTCTAATTCTCACTTTTTCAACAACATTATTGTAATATCTCATATAACAAATGCAACAATAATTACATAGAATAATACTTTACGTCGTCAAGTTTATACGCAATGGTCGGAAGTTTAATATTGCAATGTGATGATGCTCTTGATGTATGTCTGCATATTGGTATGTTACCACTCACTTATAATATCAACAACATTTCCCTACACCCTTTTTATTTTTATTTTTTTTGTTTCGGCAACATTTCTTAATCGTGATGATAATATTCGATTATGTTACTCTTTTCGTTCTTTTGAATTGTTATTGATGACTTTTAATTTTAATATTCTTTAGTAGTAGATGATTAGTAAATCGTAATTTGATAAAATAACGAAAAGGGTGAGAAAAGAGTCATTACTGCTATTTACAAATTCGCGAATGATTTGAACTTTTGTGAAAGTATCATTCTGTTTGTTGCCAGTTTCTGGGTTCAATCTGACATGATGAAGATGTCTGATTGACTTGGCCACTTTCAGGGGTTCTCGTGCAAATACTTGGTTGACCGCACAATTTGCATTGCCATACAACAAAGTTCTCGCTTTTCCAAGTTTGAGATTATTTTGTGACACGTGTTGCTGCCCCAAAGCCCCAGCCTATTCTCACCCTTTTTTAGGTAAAGTTGAATATTCCAAAGCTTTCCCTTTTATTATGGACTTCTGTATAGCTAATTTGCGTAACGGTGCTATCAAAAAGTTTCAGGTAAAACTGTTTTATACCAGTATAACTTTAGAGTTTCGGTAAAAGACTTAATGGTCAAGACTATACCTGTTAAACGGGTCGAATGGGCGGATTTTGGGTTCGGGTCAGTACGAGTTGGGTTAAATACGAGTCGACTATACACATGTAATACGGGTACGGATCGGGTTACGGGTTGACCAACGGGTCAAAAATACATGTTCGCGCCTTTTTTTCTCGGTAACTATTATCATCAAATTATTATTTTATTACTATTTTAAAAGCATTTTATGTATTTTATTATATGATAATAATAGTTTAATTATAATTGTGTCCTTGCATGTCTCAATTAATCGATTATTAATATTTAATTAATATTTATCTATTTCTTTTTTTATTTTTTATTATTATAATATATATTTTGCGTGATTAATTTGACCCAACAGGTCGACCGGGTCGGGTCGGGTTATGACCCAGGCATTCGGGTCATTTTCGGGTTCGGATCCGGGTTGAGAAAAACGGGTGTCTTCGGATTGAATCAGTTCAGTTTTTGACAGGAATACAATTTAGTTGAAACTTTACAATCGAGGGTGCCTAATTATACTCGAATAATATATGGAGCTCAATCGATCGAGACATTAAACCGACACTCTAATTTTAAAGTCATCGATCGGAACTCCATCTAACTAGGGTGTCTTAATTTGTGATGACTAAAAAAGATTATTGATGATCAACAACATTTCATAAGAAGATCATATGTGTGGACCACAAAGTGAGGTAGTTATCATGATTCATGTCTACTATTGTAAATTTGTAATAGCAACCTAGGAGTTACGTTTCGATCCCAATGGTGATAATGTGATGACTTTTAATGACATTCACCTGTCTACTGACGTGGCAACTGCCTTCTTGCATCTTAGCCAGAAAAAAAAAAGTCAACAATTTAAATGTGAATAATTTATAGCCTTAATCGGTTTAAGAAGATTCATTTCTGATTTTCATACGTGAAGTAGTCAGTGTTGAACCTGGATTGCTTATGATCTAGGTACAGTTTTAGTAGTAGTTATGTAGAGTAGTAGTTATATATATATACATGAGTGTCTCATTTATGTGTTCATCAACACTTGTGACAACTCAAAGCTAATTAAAACTAGTGTAAAAGTTTATAAATCACATTCGAGTATTTTAAAATTTCGTTGTCCGACTTTTATTGAAGGATCTCAAAGAGGTGAAATCGTAGCTAAAAGGTGAAAATGAGTCGTCGTATAGATGACGAGAATAAGCTAGACATTGCTAATGTACACTCGTCACGTCGAAATGAGTCATTGCCGGAACGCCATAGTGTTGGAAGGCCTGAGAAGAACATTTTGAAGGATATTACTGCCACGTTCAAGGAGACCTTTTTCCATGATGACCCTTTGCGTAATTTTAAGGGTCAGCCTGCTTCTAAGAGGTTGCTCCTCGGTCTAGAGGCTGTTTTTCCTATTTTCGAATGGGGAAGGAATTACAGTCTCGGTAAATTTAAGAGTGATCTTATCGCTGGAGTTACCATTGCAAGTCTTTGCATACCTCAGGTAACTAAGAATTTCTCAAACTTTTACGTTCATGTTATATGCACTGTACTCGTGTTATATTTTTACGACCATGTAAGTTTGCGTATATCTATCTGACCCCCTTTTATGTCTCCGCAAAAGCCTGTTTATGCGTTACATTTGCTGTTTTGTTTTCCCTTACAGGACATTGCCTATGCCAAGCTAGCTTATCTACCTCCTCAGTATGGATTATGTAAGTTTTGCATAATCCTGTACATATAATTTGTAACATTTTTTTTCCAAGCATACATGATACTAATGTAAGTTAAATTTTGATATGGTTCAGACTCTAGCTTTGTTCCACCACTTATATACGCTTTCATGGGAAGCTCGAGAGATATAGCTATCGGTCCAGTGGCTGTCGTCTCTCTTCTGTTGGGTACTCTTCTTCAAGCTGAGATTGATCCTGACACAAATCCGCAGGAATATCTCAGTCTTGCGCTTACTGCTACATTCTTTGCTGGCATCACCCAGGCAACACTCGGCTTTTTCAGGTATCTTTTAACTTTTTGGTGTAAAGTGCGAATTGCCCTCTAATCTATGTTGCTCAGACTCCTTATTTTTCCTAAAGTATCCATGCTGGACATGTAACTATAATCTTCATTTTCGGCTATTACGAGACAGGTTCCATGAGTTAAGTAGTCTGAAATTCGATATAGTGGACTAATAATCTATTAATTTGGTTTTAGATTGGGCTTCTTGATAGACTTTCTGTCACATGCTGCAACTGTTGGATTCATGGCTGGCGCGGCTATTACTATCGGTCTTCAGCAGTTGAAAGGCTTGCTAGGGATAAAGAAGTTCACTAAAAAGACTGATATAGTATCAGTTTTATCTTCAGTTTTTAGTCAAGCACATCATGGAGTAAGCTTTCGCCTTTTCTGTTTCCAATCTATATTTGCAGCTTTCTGATGAGACTAGTAGTTCTTACCTCCTATTTCCCGTGATCAGTGGAACGGGCAGACAATAGCTATAGGCGTATCATTCTTGGCCTTCCTCTTGGTTACCAAGTACATTGTAAGATCTCTGATACAATCTGATTTACTTCTGCAATCATTATATTTGTTGTACTGTAATTCTTAGACCTTTTTATTTTTCTGGTGAAATTTTTCCTTGTGCTTAATTCCCGTCTTCTACAACAGGGCAAGAAACAGAAGAAACTGTTTTGGATTCCTGCAATTGCTCCCCTATTCTGTGTCATATTGTCTACACTTCTTGTGTATCTCACCCGTGCAGACAAGAAGGGGGTTCAAATTGTAAGTGTTAACAAGCATTGAGCCGTGGTTCATTCCGTTTATTGTTTAATTACCGGACCCTAGATCATTTCGTGACCAAGGCTTGTCAATTATATTGTTGTGAGTAACTGATGTGTATGATGAATGATATATATGCAGGTGAAACATATTGAGAAGGGCATCAACCCCCCATCTCTTCATAAGATATTTTTCACTGGTCCTAATCTTGTGAAAGGGTTCAGAATTGGAGCCATTGCCGGTGTTATTGGACTCACGGTAACAAAATAATTACTGTTGCTTCTGTTTCAAGTCGTTCAGAAAAAGGTACACTTATGAATTTTAAGGGACTTGGAATTTCTGATCGACTATTGCAGGAAGCAGTGGCAATCGGAAGAACATTTGCTGCTTTAAAAGACTATTCCCTTGACGGAAACAGAGAAATGTTAGCTCTAGGAAGTATGAACATTGTCGGTTCTATGACATCTTGCTATGTTGCTACTGGTAACAATCTCATTTTGTGCTTGCAGCAGCACCTGAGTCATTTTTCTTTGTTTCGTTTTCTATATCAAAAGCATTTTTTTGATTTATGGCGCTGGTCACGTTGCAGGATCATTCTCTAGGTCTGCAGTGAATTACATGGCTGGTTGTCAGACAGCAGTTTCCAACATAGTCATGTCCATCATCGTTCTGTTAACGTTGGAGCTCATCACACCACTCTTTAAGTTTATTCCAAATGCCATTCTTGCATCCATCATTATTTCTGCTGTCGTTTCCCTGGTCGACATTGAGGCAGTAAAACTCATCTGGAAAATTGATAAATTTGACTTCATTGCTTGTATGGGTGCATTCTTTGGAGTGGTCTTTGTCTCTGTTGAGATAGGCATTTTGATCGCGGTAGGAACTTGAAATATTTCTCTGCTTTTAAATTTGTATCTTTTCCATCATATAGTCTTCTTAACTGTTTGTTATGCTGCACCAGGTTTGCATTTCCTTCGCAAAAATTCTGTTGCAAGTAACGAGGCCAAGGGTGGCACTGCTCGGAAACCTTCCTGGAACTACAATTTATCGTAATCTTGAGCAGTACCCAGCAGCTACAACCGTCCCTGGTGCACTCATTGTTCGGGTTGATTCTTCAATCTACTTTTCAAACTCAAACTATATTAAAGACAGGTACAGATACTTTCTATGAACATTTACACCTTTATTTCTGATGGTTTATCTTAATAGGTTTGAAAACCGCTAGATTACCCTATCTCTAGAACAAATGACATTCGTAAAGGCTTCATCCTTATGCTTTGTATTGGTGCTTCCATGAAGTTCTATCACATCCTATTGAGCCTTAGAAAAAGAAAGCGAATTCATTTACATTGTTTCCTAAGTGACAGAAGTTATTTCTTTGCAGGATTTTGAGATGGGTCACTGATGAAGAAGAATTGAACAACAAAAGCCACCTCCCCAAGATTCATCATGTCATTGTCGACATGTCACGTATGACATCCTCTGACCTTTTCAGTCCTTATTCTGCTGTATTAGAGCGAATAAAATGTAGCATGTTCTCAATGTAAACTGTTTCTTTTTTGCTGTTTTTCTTTGGTTGCAGCCGTGATTGACATTGACACTAGCGGTATCCATGCCTTAGAAGACTTGCATAAGAGTCTCGTAAAGAGAGACATTGAGGTAGAAGTTCAGAACTAAGTTTATGAGAATTTTGTGCAGACATGAGACATTTTCCTGTCACTGTTAAATTTGCTGGTTCACGGCTCTTATGAAGAAAAATCCTTCCAATGCTAATTCTGATTGACATTACTTATCTTGCTCTGGAACAGCTTATTTTGGCAAATCCAGGACCCATTCTTATGACCAAACTGCACGATTCTAAGTTTGTAGATGTCATTGGACAAAACAAGATGTACCTTACAGTTGGAGATGCTGTTCGAGCTTGTAGAAAGAAGTTGCAAGAAGACGCTTAATATTTTTGAGTCTCACAAGATTACATTTAACCTGACAGAGTTTGATTGATCGCGAAGTGTGATCATCTGGAAGTTCGATATGGTGAAGAAGAAACAGACAATTGCCTTCCCATCATTTGTAAAAATTACCTGTTGATTTGATTGTACCAAACTGATGCTTTTAAATGGCTGGCTTACTGCCATCCTTTTCCGTTAATACGGTTTTGATCTTGTTTCCGAAGAAAGTTTGATATCATGGCATGTACTCTGAGAGAGAGTGTGGTTTTGGTCCTCAGACTTGCCTATTGTCCTTGTAAAACAGCACATTTTGATGCAACGAAAATTCTTTTATTGTTTGGAAACTGTTTCTGGTATATACTGTTAAATTCTGTCTCAAGTGAAGCCGTTCATGTTTTTATTGAACAAGAAGAACGTACTCGAGTTCAGTCATTCTACCCAGCTGACTGAAAGTAATGAAGTTATGAACCCTTCAATCTTCATATGGTGTATAGTGACTGCAAATATTGGCACCTGAATTCCCAACTAAACACCGGGACAGTACTTGTGCATTGCTTAAGCGGGTAAATATTCATGTATACTACACTTAATCCTGTAAGACTGTTACAAGCTAAGGCTCACCTGAAGATGGAATGTATGTAATCCTGTACCAGGGTTCACCAGAAGAATGTATGTACACGATCATTGTACGCAGGTTTTCATTTACAAGAAACAATTGCATACGAAGACAATTAGACAAAGTAGTAAGTTAGTAACTAGTTGGCTTTCACCAAAGACATTAGATTTCTTCTTAACAAAAAAAAAAAAAAAAAAAAAAAAAAAAAAATTTGCTTGGTCACCAAAGACAAAGTAGTAACCCTGGCCTACTATTTATATGGTGACCAATTTTTTATAATTTGGCTTTCAAATGAAATTTGCAGACAGGGAGAGTGATTTTTGGAGCTTTCTACTCTAAGATACTTCTACTTAACTTCAGCAACATGTATTGTAAGATTTGTAACAGGTGTGAGTAGAAAGATTAAGATTTGTAACAGGTGAGTAGTCCGTAGTCTTTAGCATTCTGAACTATTTCAAAGGTTAAGCTGGCTGCTCCAAATTCAAACACCTTGATCTGAGTAGAAAGCACATAGTTCTTGCAAGTCATATATATACTGTACATGATGAAGGGATGTACCTTCAACATTATTGGTACGCTCTTCACTTCATTGGATCTTTACATTCATCTCCGATCCTCTTTAAGTCAGTACAATCAGCCCCACTCAGATTGTGATCACAATTGGAGATGATATACCTGACAAATAAACAATCTAGCTGATCAAACTTGCTTGTCAGATCATATGATATTTGCAGAATGAACCAAGCACCACACCTTGCCATATATCGTCATAAAATGAGCCAAGACAACAAGATATGTGTGATACCCCAGTGCGGCAAAACCACCCTTTTTTAAACCTTAATTCTGTCCAAAGGTGAAAGAATATGCAAAGATAATAATTTACAAGATATTACATGTGAGCATTATATGAGCAATCTAGTAAAGCTAAAATCATTGGGAAAGGATCAAGAATGATCTGTTTCCTTATTAAAGTTAATGCAGCAGCCAGTGTTCCAAAATTTCTAAAATATAAGAGATACGGAGTATAGCTGAGCAAAGGTTGTAACTGGCAACTTTTACTTGTATATCGATGCACAGATATTAACACTGAAAGCTGAATCAGGGTAGAGCAGATCCATACAATTTTTAATCAACTATCTTGGAAATGACCACAACATCAGTAGATTTCTGATCATTTCTAAGAACACTAGTTAAGTATATGATACTCCTTCATAGTACGCAGGCGTCATAATTAGATTCTTACATGCCTTGAAAATTTAAGTCAAATGTCCAAGCAATACAATAGTTTACGATTTCTGATGCTATACCTGGAGTGTCAACAGTGTGATGACTAAAGCAGCTGATTCAGTTCCTAAAGTGGGGAACATTGGTGCTGATCGTTGAGAGTTAAGCAACTTGTAAGATGCATGTTGAAGACAGTGCACCAATTCCACTTGCAACTTCAAGGTAAAAAACCCCTTACCCTGTCAACATTGAATATGATTCATGCTTGTCACTTGTGAAAGAAGCCAGTGAAGCATTAGAATTGTATACAATAAGGATGCTTTTAAAGCCTGTTACCTCTGAATCCTGATAGGCTGAGGCTGACGAGTTCGCAAGGCATTTGGTTTTCCATCTTGTATTAATCTCAACTGAGGGTCGAAAACTTTGCAGTTTCGAAAGGCCTACATCAAATCAAATGAGAAAAATACATGAATCCTTGGCCTTGTCAGAAAGATATGAACCTTAGTAAAAACAAATTACACGCATACTATTTGTCGATTTGATGACAGTTAAGATCTAGCAACAATATATATTTTACAAACAGCCAAGCTGATGTTTTCAACACCAATAAATTCATTAATTCTCACAGTTCCTTACCTGGTAGATTCTTTAACACATACCCTTGGGATATGGCCTATTTTGGGCCAGTCTTCACCATCTGGTTTTCTGCATCTTGTTGTCAAGCCATTACAATTGTTTATCAGTATTTCTCTCAGGGAAGGGAGATGGCGTAAGGCTTCCGGCAATGCTTTCAGTCGGGTGCAATGCTGGATATAAAGTCTTCGCAACGAAGTGAGGCAGTGAAGCCATTCTGGCAGGGATTCCATTTGACAATCAACAATATTGATAGTTTGCAGTGCACTCAAGTATTGAAGTCCGTTTGGCAAATTTACCGCCTTTGGAAGATATAATAAATGCGAGTAAGAGAGATTGTGAAGCGATTTCCATGGCTCTACATCCTCATCTGCCAACTCTAGGTTATTGCAAACACTGATTTCAAGGTACTGTAGACTGGTGAGATAATTTATGCCCCCTCCAGTGAGACTCTTTAGGTTTTCGCAATTGCAGATCTCTAGTTTGCGAAGGGAAGAAGAGTGCCTTCTGTACCACTCTGCAACTGCCGACATACTCTACTGTCTAAATAATTTTATAGTCAGTTCACCAATGCTGTGGACTGACTTCCCAAGATCAGAACTTAGAAACTTAACATCATCTATCTCTAGCTTCTCCAGAGCTAAGTTGTGATCATTTCTTGCATCATCCTCGTTATCTGACATATCAGGGAAGAACAAGTTGGAAGACAAGGTGCTAGTGCTGGTGCTGCTGCTAAAACTGGTGCTGCTGCTGCTGCTGCTGGTATATGAGAGCCTTCTCTCCTTAGAAAATGTAAGAGACTGGTTAAATTTACGCAGTCTCAACTTTTTCACATGTGGGCAACAAGGGAAAATTGTCATGTTTGGGCAATCTTCTATAACCAATGTACGTAGACAAGGAAATGGCTGAAATAAATATTGTTCCCTACAGCTAGTGCCATCAACTACATGACCACCTGTTTCTGTCCCTAGCTGCTCTCTCCACCATCCCTTTAAGTAAAAAAGATGGACTGTGGGACGGTAGACCTAGATTTAGATGCTCCATTGTCATCACCACCAGCCTCTACATACTCCAAACTATGCATTCTGGCAAGTACAAGCAATTTTAAATGACGGAGTCGGCTCAATGACGGTAGATGCTGCAATTCATGGAAACTCCACAAAGAGATTTTCACAAGGCAAGGGAGAGAAGTTGCCAGATTTGCTGCCCAAATTGGCAATTTGATGCCTTTGTAGCCCCTGATCTCAATTCCTTTAAGATGTTTATGAGGTGTTGGAAAATTTCCAAATAAATAATTGATTAGTTTTTTGGTATGTCTATTTGTGTTAAGTTAGTCACATAACTAACTTATGGTTAATGTAATTGTGTGTGTAGATTAAATCA
>JBBYHQ010019965.1:0-10145 GCA_038382645.1 Spergularia azorica | reverse complement strand
TTACAAAAATGGTGGGAACAGGATAAGTACGAATGATATTATCCTAATTTAGTGTATTACAATAATATAATTAGAGCTTGGATCTCCTCATACACGCTAGAGGACCACTAGGAAAATTAATTGTCGCATATTTCTCTCTCCTCCCTCTTCCCCCATCTTCTCCTCTTACCAGTGCAACCTCCCGCCGGCAGGCCGGAAGAACTGAGAACCATGGATGGGAGGCAGGAGGGGACGGAAAGGAAGGACGGTCTGCCCGGGATTATGATTGGTGGTCGCCGACGGCTATGGTGACGGAAAACGTACCTATTGGACTTCCGCTGAAAATATGGAAATTTCTTGGTTGTTTTTTTTTTTAATTTCCTTTGCTCGTGATGTAATATATATATATTTGCTCATGTATACACTAAATGTAAGGTGTGGTTTGCTGGTTAGTGTGTCCCAATTTCTTCCTGACGTGGAGGGCTCAAATACTTCTAAGCTCATTTTTTTTTGTGTTTAGGCCTTTTTTTTTTTTTTTGTGGTTGAGGGGAACCTAGGTTAATTGAAATAATTAAAAAAAAAAATCAAATTTTTGTTTTTGCGCCAAAGTCGTGAAAATACAATAAATTCAAAATAAAATGAAATTTTTGAATCTCAAAACTTTTTTGTAGTTTCATTTACCTTGTAGTGTGATCTTAATTTCCAATTGTAGATCTAGGCGAATTGGCAATTTTAGGGCTCGTTTTTTATATTTAGTTCTCGTTCCTTTTAATTGTAATGTTTTCATTTAAAAAAAAAAAAGAAAAAAAAAGTGGTTATCGAATTTCAGTTTCACTTTTTGTATCGCAATTATAATTAGTTTCATAATTTATTTAACTAAATGTTATGATGCAAGAAACCAACAGTACAAAACGACTTTAACACCTTAACAAGCCATTGGCTAAAGGGGACATTGTGGATTATATATTAGTCAAAACTCATATATTGCGTTGATCATAATCTATTATATTTCTGCTTTTATATATTTTACATTATGTTTGAAATAATTTTATTGTAACACCCATTTAACTGGTGTAGATCGAGGATGCCAAAGATTACTCCCTCCGGTCCTGATTAAACTTCCCATCCTCTTTTTTAGGGTTTCGACTTTGTCTTCCCCATTCCCAAACTATTAAGTTTTTTTGTCGAGTGAATAATTAGGGAGCCAAGATGAAGATGTTGGTGATAATTAGCTTTTAAACTTATTTGCTAAATGAATCATTAAGAATTATTTATTAATTTTCCTTTTGAAGTGCGCAAAAGGGAGCAGGAAGTTTAATCTGGACCGGAGGGAGTATATGTTAGTCTTCTAACATGTGTTTCAGATCTATACATTATACGGGCTATATGCCCTGTACTAGTATGTCAAACAAAACTAATTAAATTTTTGCAAAAACAAGAAACGTTAAATACATGGGGGTGAGTACGTACTATGTGATTCGGAAGATATAACTACAATAAAGAAATGAAATGAAGTTCTCAGACACATTATAACTATACATTGTGTTTCGATTTCATAATCGACCTTCCATTTTAACAAACTCCAATAAAAATGAACCGACAAATCCGATTAACCGATGTGCAGTTAACCGAAGTAACGGTTACGGTTTAGGGTCGGGCAAAAAGTGACAAATGGTTAATCGAACCCGCATTTGCACACCCCTAACGTTACATGGTTATTAGTAACCTCATGACTTCAAATCCTACTAAAATCGTTTCACTGCAATAGAGTAATATTCCTAATATAATAAAATCTACTCTCTCCGTCCCCCTTTAAACACCCCATACCCAAAACGCACCCTTATTGAGGAGCGTGTACACGCTAATCGTTTAATCAAAGTTCCAAAAAAATTGCATGGAATTTTTGCTAAGATTCTTATCTAACTCACTATGCAATTTTTTTGGAACTTTGATTAACCGATTAGCGTGTAAACCCTCTTCAACACGGGGGTATTTTGGGTATGGGGTGTTTAAAGGGGGACGGAGGGTGTACTATGTAAAAACTCCTAGAAATTAAGCTCCTAGAGATGATTTCGTTAAAAACGATATCAAATAATAAACATATGTAATATGAAGAGTACAAGATTGAAAATTATTAATTTAAAAAAGGGGGAAAAAAGGAAGAAAAAAAAAAACACAAATTCCAACCTCGTGTTCAAACCCTTGACCTCTTAAATGAAATATATTATGTCCAACTAAATTGAGTTATACTCCCTCCGTTCCAGTCATATCTTGGACTTTGCTTTTGGCACATAAACCAAGAGTATGATGTTACTGTCAAGTATATTACGGAGTCGATAAAACGTAATGAATTCCTACTCCGATGACCTACTTGAAGTGCCGATCTTAATTGATATGGGCCTTATAGGCCAGGTCCCCTCTAAACGTTTTATTTATATTTTTGGTTGCTAGATTTTATCAACTAAAGTTTTTAGCTGATAAAATTATGAGTGTCCTTAATTTTGCTAGATTTTTTTCTCGTTACAATAAAGATTCAACGTTACGTAAATGTTCTCAACAAACCTTGTCCTACCCCTACTAACCTTAAACCCTAATAACCCTAAAACTCCTAAACTCTTAACCCTAACAACCCTAAACCCCGATAACCCTAAAAATGTCAAACCCAAAACTATTAAAAAATACACTTGTTTTTACCGCTTTTTTATTGGTTTTATACGTGATACATAACTACCCTGATAGATTAATATTTAATATTTTTCGTATTTTAAGAAGTTACCGAAACAACAAAATATATAACAATTATTCAATAGCTACCAACCCTTGGTAGCACATCTCGAAGTGTTTTTCTCCACCGTAAATGATGTGAGAACATCCAAAAGTTATCTCGGATTTCGATCCGTAAATAAGGAGCCTTACCTGACCTGTTGTTTATTTAACTGTCTTGGTTGTATTTTTGTTGTATCGTAGATCTTGCTTATTGTAAGTGTCGTTTGGTTATTTATCAATGAGATATTACATTCCCGTAAAAAAAAAAAAAAAAAAATTGTTAAGACTTAATATGACCGTTCATTTGATGAAACAAAACCAACCTTTTAGAATTTGACTATGGAAAAAGATTAAAAAAACTATTTAAAAAATAAATTAAATCATTCCCCAACCCCTTCCTTCTCTCTCCTCTCTATTCTCCCCGTCGCGCCCCCCACCCTTCAACCCCCAGTCCCCCGCATCACAACCATTACCCCACACCCAATCTAATTTGTCCACCGGCGAAAACTAGACTCCGGCCGGCGAAACTCCGGCGATCCTAACTTCACTATCACACACCACTATCGTGGTGCCTTTCCATCTCCACGACCCATCTCTCTCCTCTCCAAATTTTCATTTTCCGCATTCCGTCGGTGTCGCTGGGGATGAAAGCCATAGTTGCCGCTGGTCTGTGGTCCGATTATGGTGTTGGGGGACGGTCATTTGCTGGCTAGGTCAGGCCGTGGTGGTTGCTAGGGTGGCCGGGGATGGGATAAGGGGTTAAACTTGAAAAAAAAAAAAAAAAAATTGTCAAGATGATTTCTTTTTTGGGCGTGTGATATATTTTCAACCGTCAACTTCTTTCTTCCTGATTTTCCTCAAACTCCCCACTTCCTATACACTCCTATATCTCAAAAACTGTTACCCCCATGATTCCATGAAATAATATCATGGAGAAAGTGGTATTTATGGGGGCAAATATTCTGCATTTTAGAGGGAGCCAAACACTATTTAAAAACTCATTGTTTTCTTTACACCTCTGCTTTTATATGTAAAAAAAAATTTGTGCTTTCCAGAGAAAAAAAAAAAGTTGAAGAACAATATGGAAGAGAGGAAGGAACACGTAAGAGATTTAATCCAACTTAGGTTGTTTATGAGGGAGTCGATTATTTTATCGGGTGCTCAAGCCGTTAGGACCGCAATTTCAAGAGTTGGGTCATGGTGTACCACTTTGGAAATGATCTACGAAGAAGAATTCAATGGTATTTTTCGAGGAATCGTCGATGACAACCAACTTTACTATAGAGATCTTAATGGTGTTCCCACATTGGCTCATCCAACAATAGATTACTCCATAGTGAAGGTGGAAGACAAACAAGAAAATGATATGAATGGTGTTCCCCCGTTACCGCTTAATCCACCCATAGATCATCCCCAAATTCCCTTATTTCCACCATTTCACTCCTTAGAAGAAGTGTTGTTTGATGCGATAATTCCAATGTTTCCTCCACCTAACAATTATGTCATGGAAGAGGAATTTGATAATGTAAGTTCATCTTCATCCGATGAAAGCACCATTACTAACTAGTTTCTCTTTGTCAATATTCGGCATCGTAGATGCGGGGTCGTAACTTCGTAATTCAACAAGTGTCATTTTTTTTTTGTAGTAGAAGTAGTAGTATTTCATCCATTTGTATTTTTGTTTTTTTTGTAGTAGTATTTCATCCATTTGTATCGTTGTTTTTTCCCGTACGTTGATATTATTGTGGCTAGTTTAATATCAAATGCTTGTACTTTATTTCCATGCAAATATAATATATTGCTTTCAATTCATCTCCAACTTTCGATGTTAATGACTTAATGTGATGTAACTTCTAGTATAAATGGATCGGATAAGGTAAAATCGGACCCATCGATACATGTAATAAAGGTGCTTGACAGTTTTGGACTAGAAAGCCTCCAATCCAACCATGCAAGCCAATAATGTTCTATATAATTGTTAGTAAATCTACCAAACGTTGAAAGTATATGTACACCCATCACATCAGCTTTTGCTGTTTAGAACATGGGTTGTATGAGCATGCATCCTTCTCATTTTCGGATTCAGCCGGTTCACCTGAATCTTGCTTCTCTTGTTTTGTCGCCGGACTTGAAAAGAAAGGACTATATATATTCCAGAATAATTGGCATTTACTCATAATTACCGTAAACTTTTTGGGTAACATAGTGCAATATTTTGTCCGAACCAAAGTGTAATACAACCGGGTTTGGGAAACTTTACATGCATCTTGTTCATTTTCGTCCCATGTCTCGTGTACCGACTTAGGAATAATGTAACAGCCTCTCCACTTTATAATTAATCAGCCAAGTATAAGATATGGTACACGGACTATGTGACCGAGAAATTCACCACAAAATGAAATTTCCCTGATATTTACAGATAAATATGTATAGCCTCTTGGATCTTCATTTCTGAGATTATATATCGATCTTTAGGTTTGTCTTCTCATGAGAACTTCAAAACCCAGCAAATATGCAAACGTCCAGTACACCAAGCTTTCATATTTTTTGTTTGTTGCCTGTAAAGAATATTAAAATTGTGCATCAGGAGACATACTCTACATAAGGGAAAAGATGATATCTTTACACTGAACATTGGAAGCAAGCAGCATAAGAAGACGATGACCAAGTCTGATGAACTTACATCTGGAGAGACGCTTCTTGTGTTGTAACTGTCATCCCAATATAACGTACATATTCTAAAGGACTGTGAACACTATCAGGTCAGTCCACAACCTTAAAGGGAAGCTGCGTGAAACCCAGGAAGAAATTGAAGAAGGATTTCTCGAATACTACAAAATTCTCTTCGGTGAGAGTGAAGAGGTTCAGAATATTGACAGGGATATAGTTCAGTCAGGCCCCATTCTTACCCTAGATCATGGTAAATTGCTGATTAGAGAAGAAAAATATCTCCATAGAATACCAATACCAATCAAGTTCCAGACCATTGAAATACGCAAGCATCACTAATAAGCATGAATCTCGGGATATTCAATAAAATTACCAAAGTTGTATTAGTATTTAAAATGAAATTCCTAGTAAAAGAAAAATCAAACCTGAAGTTCCGAAGAAACATCCTAATTTCTTTTTGCCTTTGAAGTAGAAACTCCATCTTGCTTGTTGGCAACCTTTTTCTTTTGGCAGATGAGGCGGTTGACAGATTTGAATTTTTGGCATCTCTTTTTAATTCTAGCTAAAGTTTCACTTTTTTCCAATAAAGCTGCTTCCTCTTCCCTTAAGGCTTCTTCCTCTTGTCTTTTGGTACGAGTTCTCCTTGTTTTACTACTACCACCACCACCACCTTTCTCATAAGGAAGTCTCCCTCTCTTTGACGGTTTTCTACCATTGGTGAATTTGTCATGAGGATCTTTGGTTGCCCCCTCAACATGCTTTGCAGATCTTTTAAGGTGCCTTAGATTACGATGCTTTGGGCGCACACGTCTGACTCCGTACACAGCTGCAACAGAAGGGTCGAACCAATGAGCAGACATCCCTGTCCTTGTTATACCCAAAACTGCCTCGAGCTCATCTCGAAGTTTGTTGGTGCTCTGTTTGAAAATGTGAAGAGTATCATCATTGGTTAGTGCCAATCTAGAAAGATATTTGTTCCTCTGAGTAACTTCGATTGCATTTTTTATCCTCGCTGATTCATTTGGATCACAATAATGAACTTTCACTTTCTCATAGCTCCGCACCAGATCTTTCCTCCAACAGTTTAAGATGTACTTCTCCGGTATGCACGTCACATCTTCCAAATCTATCACGCGAACTATGTGCCTACTAAGTATGCCCCTAAACTCAAACAACTTACATGAACAAGTAAAGTTTCCTGCTTGTTTATCTATAGTCACAGAAAACGTTCTGCTTGTCGCCTTCCATATAGGTCTTCGTATCTTTTCAACAGCTTCATATAATACGATAGCTCCATCATTCCCTACCTTAGTGACATTTGTGTGTGTCAGGCCCCGAATCTCTTCTTTCACCTCTTTGAACTTCTCATTAGTGTAAACCTTGTGGAATATAGACTCCACTAAGACAATTTCATCACATGGAAGCGGTGCATTCTTACATGCAAAGTTCATTTTCACCTCCTCCTCAACTTTCTCTACCAAAGCCATCTCGTATTGCTCTACAAACTTTCTTAGACCGGTATTTGCACTTACATATGTTTTAAAGAAGCGATTCATGCTTTCGCTCCTTTGTGTGGAGGACATCCCCGCCCAAAAGCTGTTCTTCCAATACCCAGGCGCCCAACGCATCCTTATCTCATATGTGTCCTGAAGCCAAGTGTTGTTTGCTAATCGGAACTTGCTAATCATATCCGCCCATGCATCATCAAACTCCTCCGGCGTCAAACTGTCGTGCACCACAACTTGTAAATTCTCATGGATTTCTTTCCACTTTGAATGGCTGCCCAAGTTCCTCGACGCATTTTCAAGGATGTGCCAGATACATAGTCTATGTGGCACAGTTGGAAACACAAGTGAAACCGCCTTCCCTATCGCCTTATCTTGATCAATAATAATGCCTTTTGGTGCCTCGCCCATGCATTCTAACCATTGGTTAAATACCCATACAAAAGATTCCGTATCTTCATTGGTTATCAAAGCAGCACCAAGAATCATCGACTTCCCATGATGATTAACACCAATAAAAGGAGCAAAAGGCATTCCATACCTAATATTAAGACACAATAGGAAAAGATTAGACATGTATAATATAAAGTCTTCTAAACAAGTACAAATGCAAGTACATGTTACAACCCTAGAAACAGGAACATGGCGAACATGAGAAACATGACTACATGAGGAACATGGCAAAAGAGAATGAATGCACGATAGTTATCCAGATATAAGTTAGGAAAAAATAGACATGAATTATATAAATTATCAATACAATAGAAACTTTCCAACCTTATTCATTCTTCCATAGATGAAAAATGGACATCCGGTGACTGTGGATCCTTCACTTTGCTTTTCACCTCCTTTAGTACATACAAATCTAATTTCTTTGTACATGTGATACTGTGGCTCCTTATCCAATACTCCTTTCCGTGTCACTCCAGCATCTTTAAACACGTCAAGTAATGGACAATTCCTCTTAAACAATGAAAAGCCTAAGTTGAAAGCATAGTCTAAACAAAGGTTAGCAAACTCCACTCCGCTATCAAAATTCATGCCTATTGTTGGCTTTTGATCCGATGACATATTTACATTCATACTCATAGATTCCCCCATTGTTGCATTATTCGAAGTAACTGAATTCTCCATTGCCATAATTTTTGCTTGAGGCTTCTTTGTAATGTGATTTTTAAGTCGTTATGTTTTGAATTGCTTCTTTAGAAAAAAAAAAACGTGGGAGAGGTTGAAGAGGGAGTGCAGGAGAGTTGTAACAACTTCCACTACTCCATTAACACCACTCCATAAAGCAACCAATATCGAAAAGGAGATAAACAATAGAGAAATTTTTTTTTTTAAATAACTACTAGAAAACACTTCAGAGACTTAAGAAAAAAAATAATAAAAAAAAAATTAAAAAAAAAAAAAACGTTGGAGAGGTTGAAGAGGGAGTGCAGGAAAATTGTAACAACTTCCACTACGTCATTAACACTCACCATCTCATACTCTCTACCTCCTCATTTTTATTCAAAAAATTTCTCAAATTCAATTCTTATGCTGCAAAAATGATTGATGAAACAAAATTAGATGATTGCTACAAGTGCCAGAAGTTAGATCACTTTATCCAGGGAGCCAACGAAATCATCAAAGAGAAGCCTACTAAACAAGCCTGCACATTTCTTGGCCTTAAATGTTTGGACAATAAGGTTAGTGTTGTTACTCCACCGAGAAAGGAGTCCCCGCTTGTTACCACGAATAGTAGATTGGGCAAAAGAAAACTTGTAGACTTGTCGATTGAGTGTGATGAACACGATGAGAAGGTATGAACCATCATTATCTGAATTTTATTTTTTACTTTAGATAATTGAATTACAATTAGTAGCTAATAAGATCATATCATCTATCTAAAAATCTCTATATTAATCATAAAATGGCCTAATAGATTGTTATGTTTTGCTTAAAAGGAACTAGGACTTTGTGAACAAGCTACTGCTGCACTCGGTACCATAATTTCGATGCTAGGCCCTGTTGGGGAGAGGTTTGAACAGGTACACTTATTCTTATTCAATGCTAGTATTGATCTTCATTTCTATTCCACTGTACACTTATTATATTATATAAATCGTTATTTTGTTATTCAATCAAGCCATATGATTTAATGTGTAGATTGAGGGATTAGGAGTTGATGTGTTGTTGGATCGATGTAAGGCATATTTAACAAAATGCGAAATCGAAGCATGTGACAAGTTGTTAAAGTGGGAGGACAAAGATGATTTTGCATACAAGCATGATGGAGGTTACATGATTCTCACAGTAGAACAAGCTCTTACATTCCTCAAGGACAATGAACTCTCAACTTTTGTATGTAGCACTACATAATCTTATATTTTGTTTTTATTAAGATAATTTGACTTACAAATTTTTTTGCCATTGAAGGATATTGATGTGTACTTATATGACTTACACCTAAAAGCATTAGAGAAGCACACTGATAGGCTATACTTGCCCCTCCAGTTTCAGGTAAATATGTGTTACATAAAGGCTACATTTTATTCTTTACTTTTCTAAAATTGTACTTAGTACCGCTGTAATTATACAAACTATATGTTATCAAATTACTTTTAAAGGAGTTCGTGACTGGAGTCTGTCCAATTTTTGGAACTAAGCGTCGGCCTTCTGATGGTTCTTGGAAAATGATTGTCGAAACTTTTATTCCTGACGACACTAGTTACATTCAACAGGTTCATCTCTAATTAAATGTCTAGCATATAAACATTATTCACGAGATTAGTAATGATGATACGAGTAATTCACTATTGAAAAATCTAGTTTTAATGTAGGTTTACATACCTATATATGATACTGCCTAAGCACATTGGATGTTGGTTGTCATCAATAGAACCGAAAAACGCTGGTATTTATTGGACTCATCGGCTACGTCAACTAGACGAATGAATCTCGTTCTAGATATCGTAAGTTCCTTATGAGTACTACTAGTTGTCTTAAATTTTAAATTTATAATGAGAACAAATATGAATTCACGTGTGATTTGAGAATTTTTTTTCGGAATAGGGCTCAAAAATAAATGTTAAACAAAATGGGTTGATTTTGATCTTATTCAACCTTATGGGGGTGCACGTCGACAAAACCGCCAGTGGTAATGGCAGTTTTAAGTGTGTCAAACAGTATCAATCAAGCTTGGGAGAGAAGTCATTGACCACCTAAAACCGCCATTGGGACTGG
>JBBYHQ010019934.1:0-10150 GCA_038382645.1 Spergularia azorica | reverse complement strand
GAGGCGGGCTTTGACCCTTTAAGCACGGAGCGGGTCACGGGCTTTTAAAGGGCCCCCGCCCCGTTGCCCAGGCCTACTGAGTAAGCTGCTGAAATTTATTCAAGTACCGTGGGCATCCTTGCCTCCTCATTTTTCTACTGAGCTCCTTAGCCTTGGAGAAGCTTTGAATGAATGATTAAATTGCTCTGCATCCCACTTTCCTTGTAAAGACGATCCATTTCTTCAACAACTGTCATCCACAACCAACAATAAGGAGAACAGAAAATAGTAACCCAAAATATGATTAATCCTACGATTTAAATCAATCCCACATTTAGGTCACCCAAATTAATAAATTAATTAATGAAACAAGTGTAATTATCAGATTTAGACAATTAATTTAATTACCTTCAATGAAACTATTTTGAATGTTTTCCCAAAAACATGATTTATTTGGGAATCGAACAAGTGATATAGATGAAAAAAAAAAATCGAAGAATAGATTTTGAATACCTTCAAAAATCGAAGACGATTTCGCTTGCTTGCAACAATATGATCGGTATTGAGCTCAAAGTCTGAGGGCCAAGAAAAATGGTGGAGAAAATGTGATCAAGACATACCTACCTGGCAACATAATACTAACAAGCGGTAAACGTGGCAACATAATAAGGAGGAGGGATGACTCATGATATTTATTTTAGGCTTGGTTTATCCAAACCTGTTGCTCTGGTCCAACCCGAAACAATTTTTTTGAGCAGCAAACTTTGACCCCCATTCCCTCTTTTTATATAGGTAATAGAATCTATCTTTCTTAAAAGGCAAAAAGGTTAGTTGTGGCGAGGGTAATTGACTAATTTCCAACAAATTCAACGTGTGGGTGAAATTCTAGTGCTGGCTTATCTAGTGAGACGAGTCCTGCACTTTGTAAACAAAAGAAGCAAACGACGCATTTTTAACTCGTACCAACATACGATATTGGAGGACTCTACGACACTTCAGGCATACTTTCGAAAGAGAGGTTATGGATAGTTGTGAGCTTGCGGCTTGCTAAAAATACTGTTGTATTTCCTGGACAAAGCAGAATCACCGGAGACAAATTTGATTTAGCTCATAGTATTCCCTACGTTTTTTTAGGGTTTTTACGTTTCATATGAGTATCTCTCACGTATTCACACGAAACGTAAAAAACCTAATGAAACAGAGGGAGTATACTACTCGAGTCCAAAATCAGTATAAAAAAGCGTCGGTTCCGCGTTGTGTCTATATGTGCTCTTTTGCAGTGAGTACGTATACAAACATCAGTCTTACAAAACATTTACAAGTACTACTACTTTTCACTCCTACTCAGTCCAAAGAACTCTGTACGCTTAATATATACTCTATAGTTATATAAACTAACAACGAAAGAAACCAGCCTTGTCTCCTAGGAACCTCTATATCTGCGGAATTGGGATCACTGAACAACAAATTTATGGACTTGACCTGTCCGGCGGCCACCTGTAGAGGCGAGAGAACACAAAGGGCACAGCAAAATCGAGTCAAAACACTGAAGAATTAGCAAAACAGAGAAAATCAACAGGTCCTAGTGTGGGTGCTAGGCCCTCATTACTTTACAAATGATCGAGCATAACCAATTCAGACAAGTGGTTCAAGTTTCACAGTTCAACAAGCCAACAAAGACAAAAGGGTGCAAAACATAAGCTGAGGAAACTAACCTATTGATATCACGAGGAGAAAGCCTGTCAACAAAAATAGTCTGCTTCTCTGTGCAACCGTTACTCATTCTTTTTATAGTAACCTACAACACACCCCTTGTATGTCAAAAGTTAATATCTCCACAATGGAGAGGGAGAAAAAGGGAAAGAGAAATCAATTGCTGACCTCGATAGGAATTACTCTTCCCCCAAGCTCATTATCACTTGCTCCATTACAACTCAAGTCAATGAAATTCTCAGCTTTAACGAACAATAGTTCAACCAACTGAAGGAAAAAAAAAGCTGTTACCAGCAGATATTATGCGAATCATAGAATTAAGTTGACAATTATGCGAATCATAGAATTAAGTTGACAATTATCCATTGTATTTTCATTTTTACAAAGTCGAGTCACTAATACATAGACTAGATTTGTTCAACCATACTAAAAACTTTAATATGGAGAGATGCTGATAAATAGTCCGAAGAGAAAGAGTTGATTACCTCCATGGGCGAGCTGACATCAATCCCATCACACTGAGTTATAACATCTCCAGGACATACTCCAGCGGCATCCGCAGGTGATCCCTTGGTTACCTAGGGAGGTGAAATGATACAAAAATCTGAGATAATATGGATAAATAAACAGTGCACTTTTTTTTTTTTTTAATCGTCATAAGAGCTATATGGTAGATAACTAGATACGCCTCAAGTTTGAATGAGCATCAAACGTCCACAAGGGTAAAGAAAACGCTTAACAAAATCACTGGCGAGTTGGAAAACATGATACTACTTTTTCAAAAGCAAGCACAATGACAAAGGAGACTCATAAGTTCAAAGAGTATGTGAAAGCATGAAAATCATGTTATCGTTGGAACAAGAAACCCTTTATACAGCCAGGATATCAGATATCAAATAACCCCTTGTTAAACCCTTTCACAAGTAATCATCTGATATGCAAAATACAAATTGTTTTAATCACAAAACTTTGGGAACCTTTGATTTATACAGGGCCTGGGATATGCTTTCTAACCTTGAGTATCTTTACTATTATACCAAAAAGGAAACATACCTTATCCACGAAAACACCAAGGACATCGGGGAATTTCATATATATTGCTTCCAGGTGATGAAGCTTTAGAGTGTCGAGATCTCGCGTCCTCATTCCTAGCCAAGGACGTACAACTTTCCTACACACCACACCAGGAACATACTTCAAGTTCTTAAGCACAGAATAAAGTATTTATCCTTTATCCAAAGCATTGTCGATGACCAATGGCACGTACAGATTATACAGCGAAATGACATCTCCATATCCTTTAACTGGTGTAATGGTCGTGAAATTTATCAACTGACCGATGCTAAATACTATATTTTGACAAAAGGAGCTTAAAAAATTACAAAATATTTTGGAATCTGGGTTAGGCTATAAAAAAAGGCATGGTTGTTTTCAGATTCATCAATTCACAAATAGTCAAGAGAGAGGTTTTGTGCAAAATAAAAAAACTAAAAGAAAATCACATCTTCTTTTTTGGCAAAGGCAAACTAAAATAGAAATACACAAAGTCAGACACAATACTAAGGAAGATCAGGTTCCGTGATAATGCTCATCACAGATCACCGAGCCATGGGAAAATCACATCTTGAATGCAATGAACATGAATTAAATACAGCCATTGAGGAAGAGGAAAGTTAAATCAGCATAGAGAGGAAAGATTTCTCGATGAATACCTATATTGCCTCATGTGTGTCAAGCATCTCAGCACAATGTTACTCGGAAGGAAAACAGTGCAATCTAGATCACAAAAGCCGATCCCGATGACATGTCCACAACATGTGTCAATTAGGGGGCCACCTATTCCATACTAGTACAGAGTCCATATAAAGGGTAAGTATTAATCAAAAGAAATGTACAAAATTGCACAAAAGCAGTTCGGTCAATATAAACAAATGAAAGGCAGCTAGCACTGAGCATGTGTGAAGGCAAGTAATAAAATCAATTCACAAAGTACCAAAGACAATGCTTATTAATCCTTCAATCGCCGCATTACTGATCAAGATCACTTAAAATCATGTCAAACTAGTCACATATCCGCCTTCTTCCATTTAGCCCAGCTTCATTAGCGAAAACAGAATTAATGAAGCTTGAATCCTGAAGCTTTAAACCGAAGTCGGGAGTTCAGATATTGGTGTCAATCCTAGCATAAGCATGTACGACTAATTCTGCTGCCGAATAATGAGTGGCTCAGTCAAAAGCATAAGAACAGTGAAATGGCAATCCTTTTAGAAAATGACGGGTAAATAAGACTAATGTCCTAGCCAACATGGAATCAAAACACACCAAGAGGAAGAAAAAGTACAATAAAAATATCTCTTACCAGTGACATACAGCAACTTGAAGAGAAAACATCCTCAGAATCAAATCCCTCGTCTTTTTGCAAAATTTTTCCATAAGAAGCCATTAATTCCAAAGTTTCATAATTGCGGCCAACTGCTACCACATTGTTCCATGAGGCTAATGGCTTATGATCAAGCGTGATAGGAGACAGCTGACTCATAGACGGTACTGTTATTATAGCAATATTGTGATGAAAATCAAAATTCGAGATGGCACCACGCAGTATTTTAGAATTGGGCAAATGTACCATAACCTGAAACATACAATAACCATTAAGATTTTTGTCAAAACCCTATCTAGCTCTTTTTTCTTTTCAACGGCTAGGATATAAGTCACTTTATATGTCCAACACTACCAGAACATAATGTCCATTGACTCTTGTCAATTTTCCAGCCATTGAACTTTTTTCTTCATAATTTTTCTTTCCCATTTCGCTTTCCTTATATTCTACTCCCTACCTTTTGCATTCAGTTTTTTTCAACAGGAAGAAAGCTAAATATGTAGGAAGAAAATAGGTCAATGGTTGGATAAGTCACCTCTCTGTTACATGTGCAGGTCAATTTTCGCAAGTTCATAGGAATAATAAGAAGGAACTCATAAAAGTGCTTCCTTAGGCTGTTAAACAGCTCAAAGCAAGATGAGAACATATCTAACGAGATACTTCATATTAAAACTCTTGTAAGAATAATATTCTGTGCTTCTTCATCACTTGTATAATTTAATGTCCCTATAGTCCTATGGGTATGGTGCATGAGCTCTTTTGACTTTCTCAGTAAGTGAAGGTGCCTTATACAACAATAGAGAATTGCAATGCTTTATTGCACTGAACTTCAAAAGGCCTGACATGTAGTCCTCATTTATTCAATTTGATAAATAATTGCAATATGATACACTCTATTTGTTGTAGCGTCTATAGAAAGATGAATATGAAAGGTTAAAGTACATTAAAAATTCATGTTTAGATTATTCATTCACCCTTTCCGTAAAATCCATAAAATCCCTGATAAAAATATCGCCATAAAATGGAAAAGAGAGTCCACTTTATAAATAAAATCAACTGACAATACAAGGAGTAACTCTCGGTGTTTTAGATGACAAACTCTCTCCTCTTTCCAAGGTGGGATTTTCATGAAACATATGGATAGGAGCTTCGCAACACCTTAATATATGTATCCTTATGTAAGTAATTAAAACCGAATACCATGGTTAATAATATAGTTGAGATGTATACTCATTCCATGCAACAAACTACGCTAGGTAAACAAGAATGACTATGGCCAATGAATATGATGTACAACTACAAGCAGACGTTGAAGGAAAAGAAGTTGTAACAACACTAACCACAATGTTGCTAGGCATAACATCCTCGTGACCTAAAAGGAGGGAAGCAGAAGTAAGCACTGTTGCAACCTTGTCATCCTGTTCTATGACAGTTCCCGAGCATGCAAAGAGGAACTCATCTCCTAAACATACACAAAATTAGATAAGAGACTAACACCAAAGTAAGGTTGCAGTTGTTATTTGGCCAGCCAATAGTTGTAAGCACACTCGTACATACACGGGATGAAAGGCTGACAACAGAAGACTGTACATTATAAGCAACATGTTTTGCTATCCAACCTTCACAATCACCTTCATCAGCATTACCAAAGTCTCCATATTTTCTCTTCGTAGCTAATGTATTGACAACAAAGCACCAGTCAATACTCAAGAAATATGAGAGGAAAGTAAAAACTCCGTCCCTTTCTTGAGGTTCTTTACAGAACCTAAAGAAACGGAGGGACTTATTACCAACACGATTAAATCAATTTGCAAAAAACAGCCTATTCAAATCAAATGACGAAACAAGACTGAGTATAGCAGATTGATAAAAAAAAAAAAAAGGCAGGACTAGAGAAAGCAAAGCTTACGATATACTACAAGAGGCACATCATGCAAAATCCGAGGCTTAACATTAGCTGCCAAATACAAAACAAATTAGCAATAGAATGCTCAAAATAACTGCTGAATCTTTTTGGCAAATTTAATGTAAATAACCCAACGTTTGTTGGATCTTCAAAAAATATGCATTATATCCAAATTACTTGAGGCAGGGATACACAATGGCACAATCACATTATTCACACATGCCTGTCCCAATTCCCAAATAGACTCGGAATTTCAATTTAATATGGATTCAAGCGGGGTAAGATCATATATGGTGACAAAACTCTCCCACTCACTATTAACATTGTTGTACACCTAAAGCTCAAATCTCAAGACCCTCATTGTTGAGTCGCGTGTCAACTCAACCAAGTGCTCGTAAACACATCACTTACAACAATTATTACCAAGACATGAATTTGGGTATTCAAAGACTAATTCTACAATCAGAAATATGGGAAATCTTCAACACGGCACCAAAAAAAAAAGCGTTAGCTCGAAGATTGAACACAACGCAATATTCAGTGTTATCAGGATGACATGAATCAGTCGTTAATTTTAGGTTGAAACTTAAACGAGGAGAAGACAAACCTGTTTCTCGTTCGATTTCTTTGAGTTCTTCCAAAATTGAACGAGGGCCCTGAAATGTAGAGGGCTGAGTTTCGTTCGCCTGCATAGTTGGATCAAGCTACCCAGGAGAAAGAATCCCCAAAACTATTATTGTTCTTCAAGTTCGTTTGGATTGTGGGATAATACTGGAGGGATAAAGGAAAGGATTAGAGGGCAATACTATTACGATATCTATTTCGATATCAATGTACTTTGCGTAAATATTATGTAGAAAGTTCTTGTATATCCTTAGTTTATCCCAATTTCTCTTTCTCCATTCAGCTGCTCTTCCCGGCCCCTTCCAGTCGCTGGTCATTCTCGACGTTCTCCGCTGTCCACGGCCCCGCACAGTCGTCGTCCATTCGTTCGCGCATCAGTCTGGTTGCGTCCTCCGGCTAGACTCTAATATCAGTCCCTGCCTTCATCATGGCCAACGACACCGACGACAATTCACACGCCACCGCCCCTCAGGTGCCTCCAATGTTTGATCCGACCTCTGTCTATTATATTCATCCCTCTCAAAATTCAGGTATGTCCCTTACTAAGGTTGAAATGAAAGGAGATAATTACCAATCTTGGGAGCAAGCTGTACGTCGTGGTTTACTTTCCCATGGTAAAGTTTGTTTTATTGATGGCACTCTTCCTAAGCCCGATCGTAAGTCACCTGAATATTGCTCTTGGATATCTAATTCTCTGGATCCTGTTATTTGTAATACCGTTGGTCTCATTACTGATGCTAAGACTTAGTGGGATACTTTATATAATAGATATCATGCTACAACTCTGGTGTGACCTTTGTGTAGCTGAGCAATCGGGTGCTACTGTAATGTCTTATTATAACAAATTTTTGGCTACCTGGGAACAATTGATGACTCTTTCCCCCCTTGATGTTTGTGATTGTGAGGGTGGTGCTAAAATTTTGGCTTGGCTTGAAAATCTTAAAACCTATCAGTTTTTGATGGGTTTAGACAACCGCTATGACAATCTGCGTGGTCTCATCCTCAATATGAAACCAATACCTGATCTGGATCGTGTTTACGCCATGGTTGTGCAAGAAGAAAGTCATCAGTCCGCTATTCTGAAATCTGATACTACTGTAGTTGCTTTTGCTATCCAGTCCTCTGGTCAGGATCGTCGTAGTGGTTCCTCACTTAATAATGGTCGTGGACGTCCTCATTGCACCTTTTGTAATCGGCTGGGCCATGTCTATGATACTTGTTTTACCCGTCTCAGGGTCGTTCATGGACAGGACCGTGGCCAAGGTCGTGGTCGGGGACGTGGCCGTGGGTCCACGTCTTCTCCTATTCAGCAGTCTGTCTCTACGGCTAGTCATGCCTCTGCTTCTAGTTCACAGCCTTCTCCTCCTCCAACGGTCTCTTATCCTTCTTTGACCGCTGAGCAACACCAGCGCCTGTTACAGCTCCTTGACTCTCCGCCAGCGGCTAATAGCACTTCTCAAACACTCTCCGGTAAGCAATGGATGATTGATAGTGGTGCCTCTCATCATATGACTGGTGATATTTCTCTGTTGACGGATATTTCTGATATTGCTCCGGTTCCGGTTGGTCTTCCTGATGGTGTTCAAACCTCTGCCATTCAAATGGGCACTCTTACATTACCTTCTGGCCATCGTCTGTCACATGTGTTATTTGTTCCTAATCTCTCTGTTAACCTACTTTCTGTGGGCAAACTCATCGTCGACACTGATTGTTTGATCACCTTTTCTTCTGATACTTGTGTTTTGCAGGACCGTTCCTTGAAGAAGGTGATTGGAGCGGGTGAATATCGTGATGGGGTGTACTACTACAAGCCGTTGGTTCATCCCGGGATCGTCTCCTCTGTCCAGACCACCGACTTATTTGATTTGTGGCATCAACGTTTGGGCCATCCCTCTGCCAAGCCGTTATCTTTCATTCCTGCACTTAGCCATAGTCCTAAAATTAATAAATGTTCTTTGTGTGATATTTGTTGCCAAGCTAAACAGACTCGTAGTGCTTTTCCCATCAGTCACTCTACTGTTTCTGATATTTTTGATTTAATACATATGGATATTTGGGGACTGTATCCCGTTTCAACTATTTCTGGTGCACATTATTTCCTTACTGTTGTTGATGACTTCTCTCGTGCTGTGTGGGTGTTTTTGATGCGTAGTAAGGCTGAGACAGGAAAGTTGATCCGTGACTTTATCGCTATGGTCAAGACTCAATTTGGTAAGCTTGTAAAAGTGATTCGGACTCAATTTGGTAAGCTTGTAAAAGTGATTCGGACGGATCATGGGTCAGAATTTGATGCTTTACGCCATTTTTTTTGCGGACTCTGGTATTTTTCATCAACATAGCTATGTTGGGACACCAGAACAGAACGCTCGTGTTGAGCGTAAACATCGCCACATCTTGGATGTTGCTCGTGCACTTCTTTTTCAAGCCCATCTACCTATTGAATTCTGGGGAGAGTGTGCTCTTGCAGCAGCATATTTGATTAATCGTACTCCTAGCATGGTTTTACAGGGATCGACACCATATGAGAAACTCTTTTCATCTCCACCTCCTTATGACCAGGTTCGTATTTTTGGTTGTTTATGTTATGCCCATAATCGACCACGGTCTAAGGACAAGTTTGCTCCTCGTGGTCGGCGTTTCGTCTTTTTAGGATACTCTTTTGGACAAAAAGGTTGGAAAGTGTATGATCTCGAGTCTCACCAAATATTTGTTTCTCGAGACGTTATATTTGATGAAACAACTTTTCCTTTCACTACGCCAAAAACGGCATTTAACACCGGTAAATATGACGCCGGTAGACTTAGAACCGGTGTTTAAAAAATATAAGACACCGGTTTTCAATCAACCGGTGTCAAATGCTTCCCCATTCCTTTTGCGCGCAATTCCTCACTTAGCAAAAAATAATAAAGAATAAAAAATTGGACATACGACACCGGTTATAAGAAAACCGGTGTCATAAGTTACCAAAAAATAAAAATTAGACTTACGACACCCGTTTTAAGTAAAACCGGTGTCATATGTTACCCAAGAGAAGATCATTAACCCACTCAGGGAAAAAAACATTAAAAAATTTATCTTATTACAGAAAAAAAAAAAAAAATTGGACATAAGACACCGGTTTTGAGTAAAACAGGTGTCATATGTTACCCCAGAGAAGATCATTAACACACTCTGCGAAAAAAACATTAAAAAATTTATCTTATTACAGAAAAAAAAAAAAAAAAAATTGGACTTAAGACACCGGTTTTGAGTAAAACCGGTGTCATATGTTACCCCAGAAAAGGGTATTTCTCTTTTGTCATATGTTAATTCTAAAAAAAAAAAACTATAACCCCTAAAAACCCGAAACCCAGAAAAATAAAATTCTAATTCGTCGTCGCCGTTCTTGCTCCGTTGTCGCCGCTCGCCCCTCGTCGTTCGCCGCTCGTTGTTGGCCGCTCGCCGCTCGTTGCTCGCTTCTTGCCGCTCTCTCGCCGCTCTGTGTCGCCGCCGCTATTGTGCCGCCCCTCCGTTGTCGCCGCTCGTGTTTTGGTGTCTCTTTCATTCAA
>JBBYHQ010019923.1:0-10151 GCA_038382645.1 Spergularia azorica | reverse complement strand
ACATTACCAACAATATATCAATTACAATCAATCACAATATGAACATGATCATATTGTTATTATAATTTCCTTAATAGGCCATTGCATGCAGGTGTTACCATAACATATCATTGGTCATTGGTACTTTAATTGGTTATGATTGATTTTTCGTGGAAGTTTAGTTCCTGAAATAGTTTCACTTGTTCTAAACTAGGCCTGCTTGAGATATTTATTTGACGGGGGTGTAACAGTCTAATTATGACTGAACTAATTGTGAAAATTTGGGTATGAGTAATGATAAGCTTAATATATTTTGATGGGTCTGACTTGTTGACAATAATTTATTGGCTTCCAGTTACATGTCTATGCAGTGAAGTATATATGATATCTGTTTCTGGAATTGAGTTTTGAGGAATTGTGGACTTGGTGGTTTTAATTTCTAACATTGCATTCAGAATTGACTGATTCTGCGCAATTAATTGAAGACTTTTAGGGCTATGTTACACCTTCGGAGTTAGGATGCCTTTCATTGTAAAGGATAATGACTTGTGACTTGTGAGACGTTTGAGTTATGATGCTTTTTTAGACTGCTCTTCTGATCAAATTGCCTATATCAGTTCAATTTTGTATTTGATTACTTGGTTTGCTCCTTCAGATGCTGGCTTAAGTTTTCGGAAAATGTACAGGTTTGGCATTGGTTGATGTTCTTGTAGCTATGTACGTATGTGTGATGAATAAGCACCAACAGTTGGAACTCGCAATGTATTCTGTGACTTTGGTAAGTTTTCTGAACTGGGTAGAGTGTTTGAAGCACAATTATTGTCTATATGCTTTTAGTATCAGTTGATGTTATAAGAAACTTGTGGCAGTTGGATTCGAGAAGGGAATTGCTTATGATTGTAGGTAGAATTACGTGAAGGGCGTTTTCTCATGGAGGATGACTTCCGCCTGAGGCTCGCTCTAGATCCCCAAGAATAGTGTAGGATATGTAAAGTCTTGTCATAGAGAAGGCGAGGGCGAGCTGAAAAGAGATTCTGTAAGAAATAGGACTCTTTCGTTCATTTGGCGTCACACAGATCATGCATGGACTATGGAGTCTGTTCAATACAAAATATTTTACAGCAGAGTTTGCATCGAATCATTTGTTCTATTTACATCCTCAACTTAGCGAATAAATTATGTAACAAAGTCGGCATTGCACTTCCTACAAATTGTCACGAATGTGCTCCTCTCAAATCTCTGTAGAAATCTATTGAACAGCTATATCTCACCTCAAGTTCGACTTTTATCATACAAGAAAATTTTCGTGATTTCGTACTCAAATGGTAAGTGAAATCAGCAAGGGGCTAAACGGCTGATTATCAAACATCAGTCTTTTCGTGACAATGTAGTCTGAGCCCCGTTTTCGACCTTTTAACTCGTTTGGAATAAGAGAAATCGAGCTAAAATGTATTTGAACCCAGGGTTTGGGCCCTTCCTTTAAACCCAAAAAGACCTTTGTAAGTGTCAGGCTTGGCCTAGCTCTAACCCAAAGTTTTACGTGATGCCAACTAGAACACAATATACCCATTAAAAAAAAAAATAGAACACAATACAATATATCAAAATAGTGTAAGTAGTAAATGAGTCTCACACGTTTGCTCATATGTGAAATTAACCCCCATAACTTTTGATTGTAGTAAATGAACCCCTTATGTTTTCAAATACGTTAAATCAAACTCCACCCAATCTCTCACATGAGAAATTCAATATTTCCCCAATTTCCCAAATATAAGTAGTTAATATTGACACCATCTTTTGTCACGATTAAAATAAGGCTTGTTGATAATGAGTATGGTTCAAGATTGCTTAAGGCTTGTTCGATAGGACTTTCATATTTGTGATTTGAGTGTGGGACAAGGTCATTTTCCAACCTCAAACAGTCAAACCTAGTGAATTGATGATATGGACAAAATACATTGATTAATATTTAAGTACTACCCCAGCTTCCCCTCAGTCTCCCCGAAATCTTCAACGACACACCCTTGAAACTTCCCCTAGCCCCTCCATCGACGACGTCGACCGCCTTTACAAGAGGATTGCCGATTTACACAGAGAAATTTCCGAGTGAAAGTTGGCCTGCTTCCCTAATGAATTAAGATTATTTGTCTATTTTGGTTTGCTATAAGTTCCTTGTTCCTGGGTCATGAGAATTGAAAAGCATGATATAATTTATCGTTTATTTGCATGTTTATTTTGGGACCTTCTATAGTTCAATTTACTTTGATGTTCTAAGATGATTGAAAATGAATTGATTATATAGTAGGTTATAATTATCCCTCGATAAATTGCTTGAATTTGTATTTGGGAGTTTTCATTCCAAACAAAAACAATAGAGTGGCTGTGAATTCAATCTTTTTTGTTTGAATAAAGTGTAGTTTTACACTGGCAATTGGCATCCTTCCAAATATCCAATGGTAAATTTTGTTTGAATCATATGAATCTTAGTGTCATTGGCAACGAGAGAATCGACCAAGTTTTATAAAACCAATGAATTACTGGTGTTGCCAATTAGTTGTAATGTTAATTTTGGATGCTGATTTTTTTTTTTTTAATTTTTTTTTAAAATGTTAGAAGATGATAGGAAGAGGAGCATCCTTAAGATGTATACTGCAACAGAAACGACCCGTTTTAGGTCGGAGATTAGCCAATCATTATCTACCATGTACCCGCCCATTCGACTTTTCTACAAATCATTATCGTAATGATTCGAGCTCATTTCCTGGTCGCCCGAGGTCCCAAGTTAAAGATGAGGCAAGTAAAAGACTCATTTATTTTACCATCTTATTTTGTGCTACTCTCATGTTGTTATGTTTTATGTTATGCGATATATGAAATGTTTTTCAACTATGATATCAAACTATCTTGTCTGCAAGAAATGTCAACTATGATATTTTAGATGTGAATATTCAACCATTCCTCACAATCTTGTATGCGGAAATGTCACCAGTACAACCTATTTTTTTCATGAACATCTAACGATTTTTGACCTATTAGTGATAGTTGTATCCCGGCCTCAACTGATCGATCATTAAAACTTGAAATAAAGAGCAGCCAAGAGAATCGGATAAGTATTCTTTGAGGAACTAGAGAAGTATATTTTCATAGTTTCACAAGACCAAATAAGATAAATCGTGGGTGTGACAACCTTCATATCAAAACTCGCGAGCATAAATGACAAAGAGCGAGAGATAACTTCAATTTTACTAACTTTTTAAGAAGTTGAATATTATTATTATTTGTGCCTTCATTTTTTTTTTTGAAATTTCAGGTTGGACCTTTGGTGTCATATTTCCCTTATTTGCCTTTTACTACAAACCAAAGGTGTAGCTCTGAAGAGCAAAAAGTTCAAGTTGTGCCTGAGAATCTGTATGCAAAACGTGAGAGAATCGGTGACAGATTTTGGAATCTTCGCGCTAAGCTGGCTTCGCCTGGACTTCAGGTCTTCTCCGTTGACATCCGCACCTCCAATGACATTATTGTTGATCCCTTGGAAATCTACGGTTCGATTCTAGCCACTGATTATCAAGGTACAGCCAGTTTTCTCTATAATAGAGACTTTGAAAATCCTGAGGTGATAACACCTGACCACGTCAACTTATTATCTCTAGTTGGTTCGAGTAGTAGCTTCATCACTCTCTCTCTCGACACGACCACCACATTGTAGTACAATCTCAAGGATAAAGTACGCGGTATTGACGTGTTGAAAGGGAAGCTTGAGCTTCACTCTATGTGTCAAGAGATTGAAAACTCATGTGATAAATTGTGTAATTTTGCCATGAAAGGCAAGTATGTCACTGCATTTGGTTACTACACAACATTCCGGTTTGCGGTTTTGGCTATAGTTACTGTTAAAGTTTCCGAGAGGCATGATAATGCAAGTAGCTCAGCTTCTAAAGATATGGTTGATATCTATGGAAGCATTGTTGGTACGTATCCCAAAGCTAGGCAATACTGCAACAAGGACAGTGATGTCAAGCATATGATGACCACACTTTTTAACCAGCGATCTGATAATTATGTGTGGACCAGGGTTGCCGATCCCATTAAGCTGTCTAGATGTGCCGTTGCTGTGCCAGTTTATTCATCTCTTGAAATTGCGGTAGACTTGTGGGATTCTCGAGGCGAGTTGGCTCGTGGCTCTGTCCAATTTCCAGCAAATGACGGTAGTGTCTACCCTGAGTGGATTGATGGGGGAGGAGCTAGGATCGAAGTTCAGGTGGAATGGCATAGTCCGTTTGACCGCCGTTTTAAATCACGCTTCAAACAGGTAAGTGCAGCTTTTAATATCTTCTATTGTGGAATTGCTAACCATTTCAATTCGGACACAAAAGGACAAGTGAAGATGTTGAGGACGTCACCATTAACCTCACCATATTTCACCTAGTGCTTTAGTGCGCAAAGAGAGTGCGCACACAGTGAAATGGCTAGCATACCTCATTCTGTAAAGTCCGCTTCGTTCCTATTGTCTTTCTCTTTTTTCTTTGGAAGTAATCTAAACTCTGACTTTTCGCTTTATGTTCAGATGGGGATTGACCAACATGTAAACTTTAGTCCATTTGGGTACTTGTCTTCTCTTTTTTTTTTTTTTTTTTTTTTTAACCAATTGCATTACATGATACCAATGCATTCGTCTCTCTACTGTTGCTAATGAAGTAACTGTTGTTTTTACTAGGAAGGTACCTCCACCCGCAACAACGTCAGTGCAAAGTTGTTTCGATTTGGTTGAGGTGTTCTCAGCATATGTAAGCGGCTTCAATCATGAGGTCTCTGCTCTCTGTGGCACGATTAAGTATAAAAAATCACTCTTTTTGCGTCCATAGTTACGGACACTGCTATTAACTCCGACCAGTTCGCCATGTTTGTAGATCTCCATGATCCACTTCAGGATCTTCAGCTGGGAACAGGGTATATTAGTCATGGGTTCAACGTACCTACTTGGTTGAGTGATGTGCGCCTATGCTCTATCATCCCGGGTAAACATGGTTACACTGCGGTCCACTACATGTGTTTCGAGGAAGGTTGTTGTGCTTATGTTGACATTAGAGTGTCCCCCCATGGCATTGCCCCAGGTACTACTGTCGGTATTTATGGTACTGTCTTTGCTCGTTATAGTACTCACGATTATTCCACCAGCTATCAGAAGAAATACTTTCGAAGCAGACTGTTCAACACGCCGTCAGTAGAATCAGTGAAACTAATAAAGCCACATTCTTACTTGCCATTGTTAAAATCAGTAGTAGTTGTGCCTTGTGATGCCTCCTTAATAATAGAAGCAGATTTACGAGTAATGTCTTCTGCCAACCCAGAGGGCGAAGCTGTATGCGGCAGCGGCATCATATCTTTTGATACTGATGATTTTTCCTACATTAGTTCTGAGATAATTCGAGGAGAGCAGTGTAATTTTCAAGTGTACGTGAAATTTGAAAGAAAATTTCAGATTTACAACAGGGAAATGATACAGATTGGAGAAGTATGGCATTCGAAGTCAGAGCGCGAAGCTACGGTGGGGGAGGGGTGGCGGCCGCGTCTCGTTACAGGAAAAGGAAAATTTTCTGATTCTCTATGCCACTAAGAGACAAGCAATCAGCAATCAAGCCACCCCCATTCCTTCATTTGAGTATTCCAAGTATGGTCAGGTATTTCGCTTTTAAGGTCATAACTTCGTAGTTTTTTGTGAATTATTGGTGTATGTTATGATCAATTTGAGCTCATAGAATAGCTTAGAATGCCACCCCAACTTAGCAGTGTTTCTGGTAGTCCATTTTATAGTTTTATCTGATTCTTTCAGATGCTGATTGTTGTGGAAGACAGAGGACGGTACACTTTCTAAGTGAATGCAGCCTATGTTCACTGCTACTACGAGTCTTCTCCTGTCTTTGGTGAATTTGGTCTGCAACTTCCAGTCAGTTTTCCTGCTACGGTGCTACCCTTTACTACGATAATGATGAAGCACTGAAAGCGGATTGCTATTAAAGGGATAAAGGGATCCATTTCAGGAAGTTATACTGCATACTGTCAAGTTCGGGAAAAAAAATTCTTGTACAGATGCATCCCTCAGGAAGTTGGGGTTTAAGTTTCTTTGAAGGAAAAGTTGGGGTTTAAGTTACGCCAAGGGCTTAGATGAATTTTGTTTCTCGTGCTGCATGCACTTGCGTCTCATCTTCCACTGTCTTGCAAAGCTGCTTCTCATTCTTCTTGTTTCGGAACTCCAATTCTCAAGTCGAAACTCGTGGACTCTTAGACTCTTATGGACACTTTGACAGGGTGCATTCTGAAACTCTGATACACAAATGAGCATTTTGTTGTAAATGAATTATTACTACAATCTTAAGCCAACCTTTTTTTTAGCACTTCTTTTATGTCGGTCCTTGGTGAGAGAGTTCTTGGCCCTTTATTCTATATATCAAGCTTTCTGCGAAAACAGTCTGCTCAACTTTGTTGTACTCCGTATCACTTTGATGCCCCTCTGTGAAGGCAGGATTTTTTATTATCAGCATTCCTAATAAGCTGAAATTATAGACCTTGTTCGAAAAATGCTTACCAACCAAGATATGGTTATATACATTCAAACCCCAGAATTCTGTTTAAAAGTCCATAATCCAGTACATCATATATATCTTTGTTCACGGCCTTCAGAATCACAGCTGCAGTCTATACTCCGTACTCTACAATTCAAGAAATCAGACCGGATGCTTCCTGCCTGCAAGACTCTAGCAACAGGGCTAGGCTATAATGTCGTACAACGCAGATTATGTTGCAGCATGCGGCATTCTATGTCCAGCATTGTACAGAATCATAATTTTGCCATCTATAAACCAGGCAAACACTATTGTCCCAAAAAAAAAAAAAAAAAAAAACGTACACTCAATCTGAAACCAAATCAGGGAAAAATTTGGGGCCAAATTCAATTTTCATAACAGAAACCATACCATAAAACCAACGCTTTCAGATTGATGCCCCTCTCATTAAGCAGGATTTCTCATTATCAGTCGTGCTTAACCTGCGACTATGACATTGTTGGGGGAATGTCCAACTAACAAAGATCTGAACTCTTCTGATCAGTTCTGAGAGCTCACGTCCTTGAGAGGCCACATACATACATGATACATTCAATCCCCTGAATTCTGATCAACAAGCCATAATTCAGGCTATCATAGATTTTGTTCACAGCAAGCAGAATTATAACTACAGCTTATAACTCGATGCATCATACTGTTTTACTCACAGTCTGCAGGTTTGTAGCTACATGCCACAACACGATACAAATACCGTGTTGTTCACTACCAGCAGGATTCAGTTTACGAAAGACCTATAAGATAGTGTGTACAGTGGGGTGGGACTATGAGTTCCAAAGACCTATAAGATCTGCTGTACTATGGAAACAGACTAACAGCATGCTCAGAATCAGAATACAACAAACACAGTTAACACCTTACAAAACCAAGCAAGCAAATACCAGTCTCACACAGTCGCACCCATCAAACAATGAACACACAAAATCGGACATAAGAACTTTGAAATTTTGAATCAAACTCACTTCTCACACTATCCAAATTACACCAGACAACAAGTTGGAGGCACCCTGAAATTTCTACTTCTACAAACAAATGAACAATCACAATTTATCAAGCTCAATTGCTCCAAACCTTACAACCACAGCTCAAATAAGGCAAGCATCTAACTGGATGCTCGGAAGCAACAGAATTAAGACCAAGTTACACGCTCAATCCGAAACAAAAGCAAAATCAAATTTCACGGCAAATTCAATGTTATATATCATGAATGCTGAAAACAAGAACGAAAAACCTACTGCAAACTCAAAACCAGAAGCGTTCGAACTTCCAACTCCAGTCTACAACTCAGTGAATCTGATCTAGCAACACGCTCTATCCAACACAAATGCAATGACTATAATCGTCAAACAAACGCTTTCCACTGCCAAATATAAAATCCAAGGCCAAATATTACCAATTCAAGTTAACATATCGCACACAACCAGAATTTGCTAAGCATAAACTGCAAATGCAAATTATTCAAGATCACAAACCGAGCTAGAATGCTCAATCCGAAATCAAAAACAACGAAAATTTTAAGTGCAAATTCGATTTTATAAATATAAATTAATGCTCAAAAGATTACACCATAACAAAATCAATCAGATAATTGATTCCAGATCCAGATAACAACATTCAACAACTACACCCTAATTATACTACTACCCACGGATTACATACAGATACAATTACCATTAAAAACGGCCTTTCTTCCGACATTTTCCAACCTAAATAAACATAACAACAACCTAAAGATTATATCATAGAGATGCAGAAACTTCTCAATCAAGCCTTCTTTGGTGACTTGCCACCCTTAGATGGAGATTTGGGCTCTTTCGGCGACTTCTCAGCCGTCTTGTTCTTTGGCAGTAAGATTGGGTTAATGTTTGGCAGCACTCCTCCGTGTGCAATGGTAACTCCGGCGAGAAGACGGCCGAGCTCCTCATCATTCCTCACAGCCAGCAGCACGTGCCTTGGGATGATCCTGTTCTTCTTGTTGTCACGTGCAGCATTTCCTGCCAGCTCCAGAACCTGAACCGCCAAAATATCAGTTCAATTTGGGGATTTTTCGAAACCCTAACTCATAGTCGGATTAAATTATTCGTTAAAAAACAATTTCAAAAAATTGGGAGAACAACAGATCTAGAATTACCGAACATTTTAATCAAAAAATTAAAGCAAACGATTAAATATTTCAACAACCTAATTTTTTTCATGATTTTAACACCAAAATCAAAATATTTCGAAAAAAATGGGAAAATTTTGAATTGAACAAATTGTGAGCTCGATAGATCTAGAAAATTGAACATGATAGTCGAAAATCAAAGCGAGCAATTAAAAAATTCAATAAATTATCACCAAAAAATTTGAAAATAATCAATAAATTGACATGTTTAGGTTAAGATTTAATTGAAATAAAGGATGAATAATCGATTAAATCTTATGATTCATGAGTGGAAATCAAGTGTGAGCTAAGCTTCAACAACACGCGACTTTAAGGGGGGGGGGGGGGGAGGGAGAGAGAGAGGATAGAGAAAAGTACCTCAGCAGCCAAGTACTCAAGAACAGCAGCCATGTAAACCGGAGCTCCGGAACCGACACGCTGAGCATAACGGCCTTTCTTCAAGTACCGGCCGATACGACCGACCGGAAACTGCAGGCCGGCTTTGATGGACCGGGAAACAGACTTCTTCTTTGGGCCGCCGCCCTTCCTGCCGCCAGCTCCCTTCTTCGCCTTTCCTCCTCCGGTGGTATCCATCTCTCTCTGAGTTAGTAGCTTGTGTTTGAAGATTTGTGGATTTTTTTCTCTTTCCTGAAATCTGGAATTTGTTGCTGAAGAAGATTTGAGAGTGTGGTGGAAATTTTGGAAGTTGAATGAAATGTATTTATAGCAAGATTTGTTGAGTGTGGTAAGAATTGTGAAGGCACGGATCGATGACGTGGATGGGGGAATTATTTAATCGACGGCTGAAAGTGAGTTTCTGGGTTGGCGATCCGTGTTTTTTCAGATGGACCAATAGGAAGCGAGCTTGAAATGTTTGATTTTCATTTTTATCCCGCCAAGGCGCCAACACTTTTTGCTACTTTTGAAATTTTCGATTTTTCGTCGTGTTTTCAACTTTGGGTTTCCACCCTTTGTCAAAATTTAGAGCTTGTTCATTTTCTTTTCATGTGTTGCCACCAAATATGTTGTAATTTTCTAAAGATAAATTATGTTGTGTTTTTCTTGTGTATGTAACAGTAATATTGGCTTGATCAAAATATTATGGCTGCGTTTTATGAATGTAGTTTGATGTAGAGATTGGACTTAAATCAAGTGAGTATGATTTGTTGATTAGTATTTCATAAGATAAAAAGATAATTACGTATAGGCGTTCAAATAATATTATAGAACGCCTACAGAATAGAGTTTGTTAATACAATCTACGGAGTATACACTAAAAATCACAAATTTAACGTGTAAAAGAATACCAATTCTACAATAGCTACCAAATCTTGATAGCCATTGTAAAGAGGGCAATAATAGCCATTTGATTTTGCTAGTTAAATCTGAACCGTTGATTAGTTTGACCATAA
>JBBYHQ010019822.1:0-10160 GCA_038382645.1 Spergularia azorica | reverse complement strand
GTAAACAGGCCGAGGCCCTTGTAGCGCTGGGGCCCTGGGCGGCGGCCCAGCTCGCCCAGGGCAAGGGCCGCCTCTGCGACCATCTTAACCATGTCATACCTATTCTACCAATTTGCCACTTTTCATGATTCACCTCATGTAATGGTCAAGTTTTATTTTCTAAGACTCACACATTCACGATTTCGGTAACAATGACAATAGGATGCCTGTTTTTTTGAATTTTTTTTAGGCAATTAGTCATGGCGCCTGAAAGGGACACATCTGTGCACACCTAAAAGTAGCGCATATGTGCAACCTTCTACGCCATTATACATCATTGTTGCCCACACAAAAATCAATTGTGGCTCACACATTCTTATAGCTTGCTCATGTAATTTTGTTTGCTATTTTGAATCAAGCCACGAGAATTTGAGAGGCATTCTTCGACTACGCTTTCCTATCAAGCGCATGTCAGAACAATTTCCACCCATGTTACCGACAAATTGAATCTTTATATTCTTTCAATGTGCCATATCCATATTCCTTAGTGTTAGACTTGGAAGTTTGAACATTACCATTCCCAGTTCACCTCTAACTTTCATTTACCTTTCATCCAGACACAATCTCTACAATTCTAACACCATTCTCTATTTCCAATCGCATTCACTTAAGCCCTACCATGCTTATCCTATGTCTATATACCATCACCAATGAGCCAAATTTCCAACTATTTCAGACTTTTCACTAAACCTTTCGTTTGAACCTTGCCTACCTCTACCAAGGGTCCTCGTTGCAAGAATTGAGTCACAAGCTTCTCTATTGTAGATTGCTTGTGTTTAGTTGTCATTAGGTATATACTATCCAGATACAATAATTCAATTCAAGATTTGGAGATTCAGACCAAAGATGCAATTAGACATGTTCTTTATTCCATACGAGGCTTTCGATTCCCAAGAATTTAAGCTTCAAACTCGGGGGCTTCTCTTTCCATGCAAGAATGTCAAAAATGATCAACTCTCTTATATGTGTACACGATCAAGTTTGCCTCTATTTGCGTCTTGGATCACATTTTGATGTGACTTCGTTCTTATGCATTACACAAAGAGTCTATCCTCCAGCATGCATTTTACGTATTCTCTTCCTTGCATCAAACACATTTGCATTTTCTATACACGAGTCCGCAAAGTTTGAAATTGTGTGACATTGCCTTGACTCCCCTTTACGAGTCATACACTAGTATGCATATCTTAGGAGCATTTGCATATGTCATCTCATGAGTTTCATAATCCCTCTCCAATCAACAACGTTCATCAGCCGTTTCATAAGACATGAGAGAGATACGTATGCCAGGCCACTTTCTACTCTACTGCAGTATACAAGTACATGCCACCTACATGAGCATTACTTGCACCGTTGGGCTGTTTTCACAAGTTAATAGAAAATGATGTGAAAAATGGAAAATCATTTTGTCAAGTTCGATAGTCCACTAGACTATGGAACCAAGAAAAACTCAATTGCAGCACTCAAGACACCAAAAAACATTACAGTCGCAAGACTATAAATCTAGCAGTCGCCAGACTATAAATCCAGCAGTCGCCAGACTATAAATTTAGCAGTCGTCAGACTATAAATTCAGCAGTCGACAGACTATAAAAATCAAGTTCAGCAGTCATTTGACTATAAACGACACCTTCTCTTGAGTGACTACTACGCCCATTCAAGATACTCTATGACACTTACATTTTGATCGATTACTGCGCCCGATCGGAATGGCTACGGTTAAATCTGTTGTGATGCTATGTGTGACTTAGAGGAATGTTCTTTGTCATTTATTTGTTGCAACTGATTTTTTCAAACCTTTGACCTTCGTCTACTCTTAGACTCGGTCAAAGCGGGGGCTCTTGTAGACACCCTACTTTTGCACCCATTTTAGCGCATGAGGAAACGGATAGTAGACGCGCGTTGAAAGGTATCGTTTGCCAATGAGTCCGATTTATCAGTTTTGGCCCGAATTACTATGTTTTGCCCAAATTGTTTATACCGATACTTGTGGGTTGAGAGTTAATTGTACCGATATGAGTTATTCATTAGTTGGGCTTAGATTCTTAGAAAGTTCTTTATTAACTTGGGCCAAAGGTTACATATTATTAACGTTACCACGTAATGGGTTCGCTGATGCCATTCATCCATTAGCCTTGGCATTTGCTTCAGAAAAGGGTTCAACATATTGATTGTCGCCTAACTTGCCTACAATTCCTCACAAACTTTCCTAATGGCATCCTAATGCTACTAGCATCCTAATACTACAAACCCTCAAGCTCTCTTCTGATTGATACAATGACATCACCTAAAGTTTACTCTACGCACTTAATTAGATAACTACCGTTTTATGTGGATACGAACCTTATTTCCTTATTACCACGTTTTAACCCTAGTTACAAATTAACCTTAAACCCTAGTTACAAAACTACTCCCACATGACTATATTAACAATAGTTGTAAATGAAAACTCCCTAAACATGATTCTATACAACTTGTTAATGTACAACAGCCTAACAATAAGTTAACAAAAATAATCAACAATAAATAAAAAGAAGAAGATTTGTTACCCAAATAAATGCTCCCTCCGTTCACGTATAAACTTCCTACTTTCTATTACGAGGTGCTCATATTTAAACTTTCTACTTAGAATCTTTCTTCATTTGTACATGTAAAGACCAAAACACCGCTACTTTAATTATTTGTTTACTGAAAATGCAAGTGGGGCATACAATTATGTTGAAATTTTATACCAAGTGGACCCTAAAACTCATTTTTTATTCTATTTTTCTTAAAAACTGTGTTCCGGCCCTATTCGTTCTACAGGTGAACGGAGGGAGTAGTTATATGAAACTAATTGATTGAATAATGTAATAGATCTTGGAATCTAGGAACAAATCTTCAAATGTAAGAGTAGATGAGGGAGAGTATTTATGAACAAAGTGGGAGGTTCAAAGAAAATATAAAGTGCCCCATAAATTAGGTTAGGTGAGTATATATATAGGGTCCAAAAAGAACTTAATTAAGGATCAACTAGTATGCTCCCCCCTTTCGCCTATAAACTTCCTACTTTCTATTATGGGATGTTCATCTTTAAATTTCTTATTTAGAATCTTTCCTTATTTGTACATGTAAAGACCAAAACACATCTACTATTTTTTGTTTTGTTTTTTGTTGTTGTAAGACATTAGCTTTATTCATCCACTTGGGGTAAGAATGAATATATACAAAATTGTTACAAAAAAACAAGAACCGCTATAAGCTACTCTTAAGCACTATGTTACATTAAGATTATCCACTATTTCATCATGGAAATGATGAATTGAGACAGCTAAAAGACGAACACTAACAATATACTTGATTTTTCCTATTATCCAGTCTTCGATCCGTATGTGCTATTTCACCAAAATGCGCTCAAGGCAAATCATATAGGTTATAGCTGATAAGCTTGCACAGTACCACTTTTACCTTTAATGTTTTGTATTCCTATGTTGGGAGCCCCATTGCAGTTCTCCTTAAGCTCCAGCCATTCCTCCTAAAGCCATTCCATTGCAAGATGTTGCACCATATAGAGTTTGCGAATTTACACTTAAAGAACATATGGTGATCGGATTCTGCAGCAGATCTGCATAGGGTACACCTATTATTAACCACGATATATTCCCTTCTCATCAAATTATCAACTGTAGAGAGACATTTCTGAGCAGCCAGACTGCATATAAAGTGTACTGAGTTCTAAATGACCTTGCAACCTCTAAGTTTTCTTTGATGAGTTCTGTAGTGATTGTCTGTTGATTTCAGGCTGAATTTTCCACCCTTTATCCATGATTTTACTGCATGTTCAGCATTTTCAGGGTCATTATATGCGCTGAGAATTTCATCCCTAACTTTGACTACTCCTTTCGACTTTCAGGATTATTCACATTCTGTTTTATTGCCCAAAAGGATTCCTTATTTAGGTTATAAGCAGCTGTCCATTCATACCAAAGAGCACCCTGCTTATTACATATTTTTCATATCCATCTTGTCATTGATGCTTTGTTTCATGAGAGCAGCACCTTAATGCCAAAACCCCCTTTACTTTTTGGAGAGCACGGGGAGTTCCAACTTTTGAAAATGAACTTCTTTTTCCCCTTATCAATACAACAAACAACAACCAAGCCTTATTCCCAAAATGATTTTGGGTCGGCTAACATGAATCGTCATCTAGTAACTGTCTTGTGTACATCATAAAATTTAAAAAACGTTGTAAACTATTTAGCAATATTGAAACACTTTCAAAAGAAGTTTTATAAAGTCATCAAAATAAATACAAAGAATTGAGAAATATTGAAAAAACATTTGAACTTTGAGCACAAGATGAAGAATATCCTTAAGTCCTATTAATCTGTTGCACCATATACTTAGGAAAGGGAAAACTAGAATACAAAAAAATTTCAATGCCAAAGATAATGGAATTTGTTAGTTCAGCCTTCCCTGCATATGACATCATTTGTGAGGACCAGTGTTGAATTCGTGACCTTGTTTTGCTGACTAGGGCTATATACATCTCCGAGAGAAGTCTGCTGGTGTTTAAAGGGATACCCAAGTATCCAAAGGGAAAAGAACCCTCATTGAAGCCAGTATTAATGAGAATTTGATCCTTTACAGCCTGTTCTACACCTCCAAAGTAAATCTCTATTTTCACTGGATTTGCAGTATTTCCTGAGATTATAGGAAAAATGTTAAGACACTCTGTTGCAGCAGCCACCGATGGAGTGTCCCCTCTTGTAAAGAGCATTAAATCATCCGCTAAAATCATGAGTCACTTCTAATCTTGAGCATTTTTGAAGGTAGGAGAGTAAGTCTTTTGTGTGTATGGTTCTCATACATTTGGAGAAAATTTCCATATATGGAACAAATAGGTATGGTGACAGTGGATCATCTTGTCTTATGCCACATCTCCCTCTAATAAACCCCTGATTTGAGCCATTGATCTTCAAAGTGAACCAAGTAGTTGAAATACACCCCATTATCCATTTTACAAATGATGAAGGGAATTTGAGAGCAATCAACATTTTCTCCACAAAATCAAAGGCTTTCTTAATATCCACTTTCATCAAACACCTTGGTGAGAGGTTTTTCATGTTGTATCCCTTAATGAGAGTGTGATGAAACCAAGATATTATAAAAAAAAATGCATCTATTCTTCACGAAAGCAGTCTTCTCAGGTAGAACTTGTTGAAGCCTGTTAGCCAAGATCTTGCCAATAATCTTATATAGAGTTGTACAACATGCTATTGGCCTGAAACCCAGAACACTATTAGCATTACCAACCAGCTCAGGTAGAACTTATTGAAGCTTGTTAGCCAAGATCGTAGAGCAATGACTGTAGTGTTCACCTGCTGCTCCATTCTGCATGTTTGGAAAAAATGCTTTACTGCTTTGATGATATCTGGCTCAATTCTATCCCATGAGTGCATGAAAAAACCAGCAGAAAAACCATCATGATCAGGGCTCTTGTTTGGATTAGTCGTTGGAGTGCACGCATTGCCCCAACATTATTAACGATAATAATTAACTAATAGTGATCGTGTCGTACATGTGTCGTTTATAATTCTATGAACGTGTAAGAATTTGATTTTACAAACTTACGCCAGATATTCTCAATATCCGATAGTGTACTACGAATTACCGAGAATTCGCCGTAATAATAATTACCGAGAAAAAAAGAAGCGAGCATGTATTTTTGACCTGTTGGTCAACCCGTAACCCCACTCGAACCCGTATAAACTCGCGTATAGTCGACCCGTATTTAACCCGACCCGTATTTGACTCAACCCGTAGTGACCCGAACGCGAAACCCGCACGCCCGACCCGTTTGACAGGTCTACAATCAATGGCAAATTAGCACAAGGATCAATAAAGGAAATGGAACAACCCAAATCTGTATCTAATTAGCCGCAACCGCGACACTAATCAAATCATATCTATTAGTTGTCTAATTAATTCCACAATCACTAATTAGTCATAACCATGCACTAATCATGTGAAAGCTGCTTCCTTTTAGGCTAATAATCAAATACCATCAATTATCAACCAACCACATGAAATACCCATTTCAATCTAACGTGTGAATTACCTAGCGGCGAATTCAAAACTTTAATCAACCAATTAGAGAAAATAAGGATAAGTAATGCATTGAAGAATAAGGAATTAATTACTATGAAATTAAAGGCACAATTGACGGAAAGAAATACTTACAATTGCATAAAAGGATGGTTGATTACATCATGAGTCTTGGAAGGGGATTAAGCTCCCATACTAATTACTACACTAATTACTAAAATAAATTATTGTTTTGCTAATATTTGAATAATACCACTCTTAATCTTTCTCTCTTTAAATTATATGGAATGATAAATGATAAATTTCTAAGGCCCCTTATTTATGAGCAATTCTACAATGGCTACCATTCTAAGAGAAGAATATCAGACCGTTAATTTTAGGGAAAGAATCACAGCCCACCATTATTTGACCTGCCATTTTAAATGAAATAGCATTAATTAAATCCAAAAGCCCTCAACCCCATCTTTTTCTCTCTCCTCACCCCTTCCCTAGCCCTGCCACCACCATCTGCGCCACCACCAACCCACACCCAACATCACCGCATCACCTGAGAAAACTACCTCCGGACGGCGACACGACACCGATCTCGCCTGGGTCATTGGCGTCCTCCATTATCGAGTCCTTAGTTGTCCACCCACATTTCTCTCTCTTCTCAACACTCCTCTCTCCCACCCTCACCCCCATTGATTCCCCTAAAACTGCCCTATCAAAACCCCCTCTTGCTCCTCCCTCGACCCCCTAGTAGCCTCAAAATGTCGCCCCCATCCTCTCAATCGTCGCCGCCAAGGAAAAATTGAGAAAAGAAAGAGAAAGGAGGTGAGGGGGGAGTCAATAATGAAGCGGGGAGTGGGGGCCGTGGGGCGCTTGGTAGAGGATGAACGGCGGATCGGGGTGGTATTGGGCGACGGTTTGGTGGAGGTTGGGTTGGCATGACAATGGTTGTTAGGGTCGGGAGAGGGAGTAGGCAGGCGAGAGAAATGGGGTTAGTAATATTGATGTTTAATTTTATTTTTTAATATTATGGTCAAACTAATGAAAAGCTGAGATTGATTAAGGAAAATCGATGGCCATTATTCTTTCCGATACAATGGCTACCAAAGGCTGGTAGCTATTGTAGAATTGGTACTTATTTATTGTCTGAAAACAACACACTAAAAGATAAAAGCGAAAATGTACATAAGAAATCCGGATAAAAACCGAAATATTCCCGTAACAATGCAAGTCTCGACTCGAGAGGGGAGTCTCGACTCGAGAGAGGAGTCTCGACTCGAGATACCCACGTCTCGACTCGAGAGACCCATGTCTGGAGTCGAGACCATAGCCAGAAGTTGCCCTCGAGACAAGGGTATTTCGACTCGAGAATTGCTAAATTCTCGACTCAAGACAGCCACTTCTCGAGTTGAGCTGCCTGATTCTCGACTCGAGACATGAGGCTCTGGAGTCGAGATGTGTGTGATCCTCGACCTCTTCTCTCCTCTCCTCTTCTCGAGCTAGTGTGTGAGTCCTGATGCATAGCCGAGCTAACTTCTCCTCGGAACTCGCTCCGACTCATAGCTCGGTCTTCTATCCACTTCCAAGGCTAGCTAAAAGGTCTTGAGCCACCAAAATCCCGTAAAACCATCGATTAACCTCCAAATATACTCTTAATGATTTGGTCTACGAGTCACCTCAAATTATATGGTACCCCCCGTGTGCAATTACAGCTGGGCTAAAAAAACAAATTGGGCCTTTTTATTTCATCTGGACTACTAGTTTAGTTTGGCCCAATAACAAAACAATACCCAACCCCTTTCTCCCTCCTCTCACCTCCCTTCCCGTCCCCCCACCATCACCGCCACACGACACCCATGTGCAATTTGGTTTATTTTATTTTATTTTAATTATTTGGTTTATTTGTTTTATTTTAATTATTTTTGATTAATGACACATAGTAATGATGGATATTATTTTAGTAATGGCCAATTTTATCATTTAATTAGTGATTTTACGTTAATAGAGATTAATTTTATATGTATGTAATATACGAAAGAAGGAATCGTTATTTTTTGAAAATTTGATAACTTCTTTATCGATATCGATCATTATTTCAGATATTAGCGATCATTACCTTTGAAGGATCCGATCATTATCACGTTTCTTTATAGTAATGGCCATGTTTGTGTATCGTATTGGCTAAGTTCTATATGGGTAATGACCAAGTTATATAAGGGTAATGACCACGTTTCCGTATAGTAATGACCAAGTTCAATAACGGTAATGACAATGTTTGTGTATAGTAATGACCAAATTCTATAAAGGGTAATGACCGTGTTTGTGTATAGTAATGACCAAGTTGTATAAGGGTAATGACCGTGTTTGTGTATAGTAATGACCAAGTTGTATAAGGGTAATGACCGTGTTTGTGTATAGTAATGACCAAGTTGTATAAGAGTAATGACTATGTTTGTGTATAGTAATGCCCAAATTCTATAGGGGTAATGACCGTTTTTGTCTATAATAATGACCAAGTTCTGTAGGGGTAATGATTATTTTTCTAGTCCATGAAATAATAAAGTATACCATAGTTAGTCATGATAAACATACATTTGATCATTACTAAAACATAATTGATCATTACTTACGCATAATTTATTATTATGTAAAAATGGTTGATCTAACTTGGTCATTACTTGTATAAAATTAGGACATTACTTTACAGATTTTGGTCATTACTTGTATAGAAGTTGATCATTACTTGTATTAACTTTGGTCATTATTACTTGTATTTAACTTGGTCATTACTTATATTATCTTTATTTGTATAGAATTTGGTCATTACTTGTATAAAACTCAGTCATTATTTGTGTATAACTAGATTATTACTTGTATTACCTTTTAATCATTCCATGTCCAAAACTTGGTCGTTGCCTTTTATTTTTCTCCACCCATTTTCTTCTCTCTCCTCGAATCCCCTACGCACCACCACTTACAAACAGCCCCCCATCGTCTAAGCCACTCCACATGCTCCACCGCCTTCGATGAGTGTTCGCCGGAGCAGCATAAGCGCGTTTGCCGCCCTTCTAGTGAAAAATTTGAAGAGAGAGAATTTCGAGTAAAATGAGAATATGAACTAGGAAGAGGGAAAATGAGTGTGGCAAGGGTGGCGGGATGAGCTCGCCGGAGGAAGGCGTGTACGGTGGTGGGTCATCAGAGTCTGTGAAGTGACGGCGGCGGCGGTGGTTGGGGGGATGGGGTGGTGGTCGGGTATGTAGGGGGTGGGGAAGGGGAGGAGAGAGAATGGGTTTTGGGGTACCATGAGCATATATGTCTGGTACATTTTCAAATATAGCACGGGGGGTACCATGAGCATTGTACCCGGGGGTAGGATAGACGGATTGACGAGTCACGATAAAACCACGCCCAAATTGTGTTTTCCTTAAAAAATTAAAATTAAAATTTTTATATGTTCGATGCTCCTACTAAAACATTACTCTCACTATTGATGACATTTTTCAATGTTTATAAAAAATAATCAAAAACTACACAAAACGTATACGATTACGCCATCACTAGAAAAAAAACAAATAATAAGCAGTTGACAATATTATCAACCGGCCTGCATGCTAATTGTTTCCCACTAAGTAAGATCAATCGGTGCTCATGATTTCTGTTGACATGAAGCGGTATATGCATGTTAGTATTTCTGTTCGTATCGAATTTTCGATTTGATGCATGATTCTAATTAGAACGTACCTTGGATTGTCACAACAAATACGTAAACAGAGAAAAGGAAGAATAGGCGAGACATGCATTATCGTTAATTTTGAATGCGTAACTACATGTTATGTTCACGAGATAATCGGATTTAAACCAATTCGGGTCAACTCAAAAAATTTGCGACCAATATAAAGATGAGCGTATATATGGATCTATATATGTAACGACTTAACAAAGAACCTCGAATCAAGAAACAGAAAAATGGCACCTCGTCGAAAGACCCAATAATGGCATTTGAGAGTTGAGGAGACAACAAATACGTACGAGAGGGTAAGAGT
>JBBYHQ010019811.1:0-10160 GCA_038382645.1 Spergularia azorica | reverse complement strand
ACAAAATAATCATGCTAACAAACAATTAGTCTAACAAACAATTCATCTAATTAATTGAAATTAACCTAAATTAGAAAGGACAAATTAACCTAAATTAAAGAGTGAGAGAACAAGATTTACCTTAAATAGAGGGAAGATGGAGGCGGCGGCGGCTGGAGCGACGGCCGGAGGAACGGCGGCCGGAAGTGAAGAGAAAGAAGGTGAGTTTGAGTGAGTTTGGTTTGGGGTGGGTCGTGTGGAGAAAGAGTTGTCGGGGTGGGGGGGTTGTGTTTTTTTAGGTCAAAAACGAACGAAACACATTAAAAAAAAAAAATTAGAACCGGCAGTGAGACTAGCGGTTTTAGTGTTGGCCGAGTTATCGGGAACCAAGATAGTAGGCCATCCTGCCTTGAAACCGCCAGGGAGACTGGCGGTTTTACCTGAAGCGAAACTGCTAGTCCTAATGGCGGTTTTGGGTGGTCAATGGCATACACCCCCAGCCTGATTGGCACTGTTTGGCATACTTAAAACCGCCATTACCACTGGCGGTTTTATCCTATGGGGTGACGTGCACCCCATAAGGTTTAACAAGTTGAAATTCAACTCATATCGTTTAACATTTTTTTTTTTAACCCTATTCCGAAAAAAAATTCGATTATAAGAGCTGGTTTTGTATTTAGTTGTTTTTATGTGTTTAGAACATAAAATAAGTGATATGAATGCACAAGAACGACCTGAACTTGTACAAATTGGGTTCAGTTGTTTATTCCCCAGACTACCCCGACTTAAGTAATAAATAGTGGATAACTAATCGCAATTAGTAAATCAACCAAAGAATTGAAAACCTATCAATTCTACAATGAAGGTTCAGCCATGAACATCAAACGTGTTTGTTAATTCAATTTCATGCTTTGTTACAACTGACTTAGCCTTTATATATAGGCTTACAACAACTAGAAAACATAATGAGATTACTAGTGATCTGGTCTAACAAGGGAAATGCACCAAAACTCGTAATTTACACAATGCATTAAATGTTAAAACAAAGAACTAGGCAATAACGGATTACTGTGACAGGCGTGGCTTGTTGACACTGTAACTTCTTGCACACTTGTCTCCTGATGCTCCAAGAGGTGTAATTGGAAATATCTCGAAGAATTCTTGCACGCCGATGTTGAATGACTCAAAAACATGCAGTAACCAAAAAGTTTTAACGGAAACAAAATGACATTGGAAAATAAAATTGTTCCGTCAGAAAATTGGCTCACGCCCATGGCAACTCCCAAACTTTAAATCATGTCCAAGTAAGTAAAGTGACATAATTTGGACCCAAAGGACTATCATAATCACAGTTAGGACTCACCGAGTTAGCCAAAAGAAGTTCATCATTAGCTTCACTCGATGGGACGATACTTGCTCCCGCATCATCCTCCCTTTCTTCAAAAGAGTTTGCCCTCAAACTTGCTAACCCATCATCATCCAAATATGGAGATAAGTCCCGCACATTGAATGTAGCATGAACTCCATAGTCACCAGATAGCTCCACTTTGTAGGCATTATCATTCACTCGCCCTTCGATTTTATAAAGACCCTTCGCTCTTAGCATAAGCTTGTTCTTTCTTTTGCTTGGAAATCTTTCTTTGCGCAAATGCAGCCAAACCAGATCACCATCATTGAAAACTTTGGACTTGCGATGCTTATTGGCCCTTTTCTTGTATGCTTCATTGACTTCCTCAATTCTTTTGCGTACTTGCTCATGTAAACGCTGCATACTCTTCAATTTGGATTCAGCATCCTTGTGAACATACTCATCACTTGGCAATGGAATCAAATTAGTAGGAATGTAAGGATTGACACCATAAACAACTTCAAATGAGGAATGCTTAGTTGCATGCGTTCGAGAACGATTGTAGGCAAATTCAGCATGAGATAGCTTCAAATCCCAATCCTTTTGAGTTTTACTTATCAAACCACGCAACAAAGTTCCCAATACGCGATTAGTAACTTCAGTTTCTCCATCTGTTTGAGAATGGTGAGAAGTAGTAAACAAGAGCTTTGTACCCACATTATGCCACAAGGTATTCCAAAAGTAACTCAAAAACTTGGAATCACGATCAGAAACGATTGTACCATGTAGACGAACAACCTCTCTAAAGTACAAATCAGGCACATCAGAAGCATCATCAGTTTTGTGACATGGGATGAAATGAGCCATCTTTAAGAAGTGATCTACCACAACCATGATAGTATCCTTCCTTCTTTGAGTTCATGGCAAAGCAACAATGAAATCCATGGAAACATCCTCCCAAAGACGATTAGGATCCGGTAAGGGAGTGTAAGAACCAGGTTAGAACTTACTTTTGGAGATTTGACATGTAACACACTTAGAAATCAGATTTTGCACATCACCTTCCATCTTAGGCCAATGAAAATGTTCATGAAGAATATCCATTGTCTTTTGCTTCCCAAAATGACCAGCAATACCTCCACCATATGCTTCGTGGATCAACAGCTCACGAGTAGGACATTTAGGCACACAAAGACGATTTCCCTTGAAAAGAATCCCAATTTGGACAGAAAAATCCCTGAAAACTTTCCACAAGAAACAAAGATCCCTCTGAAATCCTCATCAATAGCATAGTGTTCCTTGAGCATTTCAATACCAAGTAATCTCACATGAAGTTCATTTAGCAAAACGTGACGCCTAAAAAGTGCATCAACCACCACATTGCTCTTTCCATCCTTGTAATTTGAAGAAAAGTTAAAGGATTGTAGAAATTCGACCCACTTGGCATGCCTTGAATTTAACTTGTGATGTCCATTGATGTATTTCAAAACTTCATGATCCAAATGCAAAATGAAATGACTTGGCCTCATATAATGACTCCAATGATCAAGAGCTCACACAATTGCATAGAACTCTTTATCATACGTTGAATAATTGCATCTTGCACCATTGAGTTTTTCTGAAAAATATGCTATGAGACGACCTTCTTGCAGCAAAACAGCACCAATACCCACACCACTTGCATCACATTCAACCTCAAATGGTTTAGAGAAATCGGAAAGTGCTAGAATAAGTGTTTCACAAAGTTTCTGTATTATTTCATCAAAAGCATATTGAGCAGAATTTGACCAACTAAATTGACTCTTCTTCAAGCATTCAGTACTAGGGGCTACCAAAGTGCTAAAATTCTTGATGAAACGACGATAAAAAGAAGCAAGGCTATGAAAAGATCTCACCTCCGTCAGTGTTATAGGTGTAAGCCATGTTTGAATAGCTTCAATCTTCGTTTGATCAACGGAAACATCATCTTTGGAAACCACACAACCAAGAAAAACCACACTAGAAATCATGAATTCACACTTCTCAAGTTTCCCATACAGCTTTTGTTGCCTCAACACCTCGAAAACTTGTTGTAAATGCATCAAATGCTCATCTTCATACTTGCTATATAAATCAAGATATCATCAAGGTTAAGCACAACAAATTTACCAAGAAAGTGTTTAAGGACTTCATTCATCAGCCTCATGAAAGTATTTGGAACATTTGTAAGACCGAATAGCATCACGCCATCACCAACCACTCATAAAGACCATGATTAGTCATGAAAACAGTTTTCCATTCATCCCCTTCTCTCATTCGAATTTAGTGGTAACCACTTCTCAAATCCACCTTGGAGAAAACAGTAGCGCCATGCAATTCATCTAACATATCATCAAGTCTTGGAATAGGAAATCGGTTGATAGGTATAACCCAAGGTTTATGAATTTTACTAAGATTAGATTTCTATAATTTCGAGTTAACTTAAAAGAACAGGAATTTGTGAAAAGACAGGCTGAGTAAGTAAGGTGAAATGGTGCAAAAGCAACCAGGTTTCAACCACATAGGCTGAGGTTTGCTCCACACAGGTTACTGATAATCCACAAAGGAAAAGGTGAAAGAATTCTCAAGGGTTTTCATTTCAAAATAAGCTGCTTCTTTCATTACAAGTTGCACTCTATATATAGAGGCATTGGAGAATTCTTGACCATCAGATAATTCATCAAAGGCTGAGAATTATCTTGTACAATTCGAAAATGCAATAATAAAACAACTACTGAATTAATTCCTATTGGCTGTAGTACAAGTAGGTGGAGTGATCCATGTGCTTGAAAGGAGAAACGCCTAGTTCCTGCCAAAGGTAGCTGGTTGATTTATTCCTTCTGCGCAAGGTGACAAACAGGACCACTGGGATGACAGTGACAGGTTGCAGAGTTTGTTTCTGGGAATTTAATGCTCACTTTCTTGCTATGTCACGGACCACTTGTGCACCAGCTGCTACTTTTCTAACCTGATCACATCCAAGTCATGTACTCAAGCCTTATTTATCCTAGGTTCGAACATTGATTAGTTCAGACTGTCCAATGCAAGCATTGACAGTCCTGAACCCACACTTGCAGCCTGCATTAGTACAGCTCCCACTGAGGTTGAGCCCTGACCACTCTTGCTTTTGGACCTGGTTACTACTCCTGTATCATCGGTACTTGATAGTAATGTTGTTGACAGCCCTACTATCAATGCACATTCGCCAACTTCCATCCTTTTTTGGTACAAGTAATGCCGGAACTGCACAAAGACTCGTACTTTCACGAACATAACCCCTTTGCATCAATTCTTCAATTTGGCGTTGGAGTTCTTTTGTTTCCTCGGGATTACACCTATAAGCTGGCTTGTTTGGTAATGGAGCACCTGGAATCAAATCAATGTGTTGTTCAATACCACGAATAGGAGGTAAACCCGATGGCAAATCATTAGAAAACACATCACAAAATTTTTGCATCAATGGTTGCATAATAGAAGGAATAGCACATGAATCAATAGAAAGAATGTAACCTCTTTCTCTTCACTCCTTAAGAACCAAAGCATAAACTCTTTCACCCTCATTCAACATATTATCAACATCACGGGCAGTAGCAAAAATAGTGAGATTGTGCAGCTTACTTGACATGGAACGTACATCTTTTGGAGACATAAGATTCAACTTGATTTTCATCCCTTTGAATTTGAAGTGATACACGTTCGAACGACCCTTATGCGTAACATCAAGGTCTGACTCCCAAGCACGGCCCAATAATAATAGGTGACAAGCATCCATAGGAACCACAACACAAATGATTTCATCTTCATAAGGACTCATAGAAAAATTCACAAGAACACGCTTGGACACTTTCACTTCATTTCCATCATTCAACCAGAAAAGTGAGTATGGTTTTGAATGAGGTTGAGTGGCTAAACTCAATTTTTTCACCAAATAACATTGCAAAGCTTACCTTTCACATGGCATCGGGTGTGAAAGATTTGTTCGCGTTGGGCAGATTCAGTAGGAGCATTTTTTATTTGTATGAACGTTGCACTACCAAAGTTCTCTCATTTGTTGGAGCATCAAAAGTTAAGGTTTCGCCATCTTCTTCATCAAAACAGTTCTCCCCATCAGATTTATCATATACATCTTCAAGAGCACCCAAAAAACATCTTGAGCCTCTCTTAATGTAGCAATGCGCTTGTTAGGACAGTCCTTTTGATAATGTCCAACTCCTTGACATTTGAAACAACGAACTTTGTTCAAATCCTCCTCCTTTACAGTTTGAGGAGTAGAATCTGTTTGTTTCCTCGGCACCCTAGAATTTGTTGCATTTGATTAAGCTCCAGCTTTGCTAGGAGCTAGAGTCCTCTTTAGGCCATGTCTTGCCAGGAATACTTGACATCTTATAAGGCTTTTGTTGCTTCTCAATTTTTAGAGATAAAGCGCACAATCCATCAAAAGAATCAAATGATTGCAATTCAACAGTGTTAGTAATGTTTCGATTCAAACCCTTAAGAAAACGTGTCATCTTTTGCTCTTTTAATTCATTAACATCACACATCAAGGCAATTTCTCAAATTCACCAATATAATCAGCCACATACATAGTCCCTTTCACCAAATCAGAAGATCTACGATATAACTCTTGCTTATAATCTTTAGGAACATACCTCTAGCGTAGCTTTCGTTTCAAGCTCTTCCATGACCTGATTTTGCCTTTCCCTTCACGCACACGTTGAACTTTCAAGTTTTCGTAGCACAAGAAAGCATTCTTTGAAAATTTAAGAATAGCATACTTGCAACTCTTCTCACTACTAAAAAACTAACTATAGACATCGGTACATAGACGTCAAATCCTAAGAAATCTGATGTGTATTAAGGAGCGGTGGCATTTTTGTAATTATGATGAAATAATAGACATCCGTTTTTTTTTTAAAATGTGACGTCTAATAATAGACATCAGGTTTTATAAGAATCTGATGTCTTTTATTGTTGTATAGACATCATAGTTTCTAGAAATCTGACGTCTATTACTATTTCATAAAAAAAAATCGGAAAGTATATTGTTTGACAACCACTTTTTACCCTAAACAATACTACTTCCCATCACTCTCTTCTCGATCCCTATCTTCCTTCACTCACTTACTCTCTCACTTCCTTCTACTAATCTTCAAATTATTATGAACATCCTCTACCATCTTTCCAAATCTTTCTCGTTCTACCACTCTCCCTCCCACACGCACACTCTCTCTCCCCCCTAGCATATTCCTTCCAAAGTTCCTATGTACTCAAAGTTTGGTCCTCTCCATGGATGTAAATATCAAAGATTCACTTTTGAAGGTATTTTCTTTGTGTGTTTTGTGATTAATTTTCTTTATGAATTTCGAAAGAGTTTATATACTGTTGTTACATGTCTAATATACAAGTAGATCTGGCTTTATAATTAAGACTTCTATGATATCTGTGTCAAATCAAAGGTCTCAAATCCTCTCTAAATTATTTGAGAATTTGAAATTGATTCCGATTTGAGATTATTGTTGTTGTGGATATAACAACTTATCAGTTTTATGTTTCGTTTTTGTTTTGAACAGTTTTAACTCAAACACAACCGTTGTTTCTTTGTTTGTGTCTCTTTTCTCAGATATAAAACATCCTTATTGTTCAAGCAAAATAAAAGATTGAAGACGAAGAGTTAGTGAAGGTTCTTCAAGATCTTTTGTTGGCTAACTTTTCTAGATCTACTTTTAGATCTTTGAATTTTTTACTTTTCTAGATCTAGATATACTTTTACATTTTTATTTACTTTCCTGTTATATAAAGAACACACACAGTTTGTATTACTCATTTGATATTTGAAATATACGGAGTAGTTGGGTATCGTTCGTTTTACTGCATCGTCAATTCCTATAATGTATGTCTACGTTTAAGCAAGTATTACGTCGGGTATTTTTTTTTTTTTTTTTAATAATTAGTTGCAGAATAGACGTCACATTTTTAGAAAGGCTGATGTATAAACTTCCAATAGGCATCATTATTCAAGGAGCTGACGTCTATTCGACTAGTAGACATCAGTTTTTTCCAAAAAAATCCACGTCTAAAAAGGAGGACGTCAAACGTAAAACACACGTCTATGCCTTAGGAATAGACGTCACCCAACTCAACGTCTAGCCCAAAACTGACGTCTATATTTAAAAAAGTCCGATGTCTATATGACTTTTTGTAAAAGTGTCTCATCATCATACTGCTTGAACTCAAACATACGCTCTATTTGACTTTCCCACTCCAAATATTCTTTGGGATCAGTCCCTCCTTTGAATTCTGCTAATTCATTCATCTTCAATTCGTCATTCTTGAGAGGCTCAAACATAGGAATTGGATAGGCTCCACGACGAGTTCGTTGTTGTTGTTGCTATTATATTTGTTGAGGAATTTGTGTGATCAATTCCCTCAAAGCATTCACTTGTTCCGTAAGAGCATAAATCTAACGTCTCTCCTTGCATTCTCTTCTTCACTTGCCATGATCGCTTGATTGGTAAAAATCAATAGCTGAGGCTCTGATACCACATAATGTGGAATACAGAAGCATTTTAGTAAATTCAGAACTTCACAAATAAGATTATAAGAGTTGGTTATGTATTTAGTTGTTTTTATGTGTTTAGAACAGAAAATAAGTGATATGGATGCACAAGAACTACCTAAACTTGTACAAATTTGGCTGTTTATACCCAAGACTGCCCCGCCTTAAGTAATAAACAGTGGATAACTAATCGCAATTAGTAAATCAACCAAAGAATTGAAAACCTATCAATTCTACAATGAAGGTTCAGCCATGAACATCAAACGTGTTTGTTAATTCAATTTCATGCTTTGTTACAACTGACTTAGCCTTTATATATAGGCTTACAACAACTAGAAAACATAATGAGATTACTAGTGATCTGGTCTAACTAGGGAAAATGCACCAGAACTCGTAACTCACACATTGCATTAAATGTTAAAACAAAGAACTAGGCAATAACGGATTACTATGACAGGCGTGGCTTGTTGGGACTGTAACTTCTTGCACACTTGTCTCTTGATGCTCCAAGAGGTGTCATTGGAAATATCTCGAAGAACTCTTGCACGCCGATGTCGAATGACTCAAAAACATGCAGTAACCAAGAAGTTATGACGGAAACATAATGGCATTGAAAAACTGTTCCGTCAGAAAATTGGCTAACGCCCATGGCGGCAACTCCCAAACTTTATTGAAATCATGTCCAAGTAAGTAAAGTGACATAATTTGGACCCAAAGGACTAACATAATCACAAGTAGGACTCACCGAGTTAGCCAAAAGAAGTTCATCACTAGCTTCACTCGATGGGACGTTACTTGCTCCCGCATCAGGTAGTACAAAGGAGAGATTTTGAGGAGTTCAAAGAAAGTCTTAAGAATTAAAAAATTGTGAGAATCTAGTAAATCTGACATATTAACCGTTTATATGGTAGAAAGGATTTGAACGGAAATCATTGGAAGTAAGAGAAAGGAACGAAACAAAAAGAAGAGAAAAGAAGGGAACTGAATTTTCCTTTGTTTTGTTCACTTATTAAAATTTCAGAGGAATTATAAGGAATTGAGTGTTTTTATGTTTTAAATTGGCTTTCCATCCAATTTCGCCCGTTTTGGGAGGGAAATGAAATGACAGTTTAATGAAGGTGGTGGAACTTAATCGTGTCACTCTTCCAAATATAATACAATACTCTCCTAAAGCTATGTGATAGGGAAGTAAGGTTCGATCCTCAGGGAATTTAACGAGTTATTGTAATTTAGTGTGTGATTAAACAGTGGTAACAATTAGGGGTTTTGATTGATTGAGTTGTTGATTTTACTAAGAAGTAAAACAATGAAATAAATGGTTGATTTATCAAGATTAACGAGGTCGATCTTGGTCGAGGTTATCGCCGCTAGGAAATCTAACAATCGGTCCTAGTTCCAATTCAATTATCTTCCTCATAATTACTCTATTGTGGAATTAAATTCCTATTGTTCCTTAGTGATAAGTTATTAGGCGTGAGCACGACTCTAACAACCCTAATTATTAAACGTTCTAAAACAAGCGATTAGACTCGATTTAATAACAGCAATAAGACTTAGAACAATGTCAATAGAGAATTGGGCGCATACACTGAGCAGTAATTGTAACACCCCAAATTTCGGCTAATTTAAAACTCATTTTATTATACAAAACTGTGCCAAAATTCGGAGACATTACAATTTAATATACAAAGCTGGAGATACAGCTGTACAAACATCTCTTATAAAATAAAATACAAATGCGGAAGCGATTTAAAACTACTCTTGACTCTTCAGCTGTACTACTGACTCAAACCTGCAAGCAAAACTCAAAACCAGGACCTACCCCCATGACAAGGTAGCCCGATGGAAACACGTCAGCATTTCGTTGAGCAACACTACTCTACCGAACAATACAAAGTGAATAATAATAGTAGTCATGGTTTTATATATCTGGATAACTAGTTGTTTATACACGTCAGCCCGGGCCATCTATTTATATTGTTTATACTTGTTTAATAAAAATGTAGGTTTATTTTGTTCAAATATTATTATGAACACAATTATACATTTTTTTTCATTCCAACATTTGTCACCCGTCATATTGGTATTATAATATATTAAACTCACTCTTCATATTATCATTATCTTTTCACTTGCGTCACCCATTAATACTATTTCGTTTTCATTCCACTATCACATGTTCTACTATTTATTCTCATTTCACTATCCCGTCACCCATTATATCACATTATTTAAAATTTATTACCATAAATTAGCTAA